>JBCAUA010013638.1:0-13020 GCA_038406235.1 Peronia verruculata | reverse complement strand
CAACAACAACAACAACAACAACAACAACAACAACAACAACAACAACAACAACAACAACAACAACAACAACATATATAGACTACCACCATATGAGGGCTGTTAATCCATCGGTTCCCTTCTTTCCATAATGTCTTGTTTCCTATCCTTAGCAAATCCACACATCATGAAATGTTACAGGTTGCTTAGTGACAGAAATTCAAACATAATTCGTTTGTGGTTTGGTTTGACAGTTTGATGTCTTAGCTTCCAGCTTCATTTGCAGTTGATTACCTGACAAACTGATTGATTTATGATCAGCATACGCACGGTGATGGCTATGATGCACCAAGCAATAATGTGTCGATATTCAGCATTGAATGCATTTCCATACGTGGGATCAGCGAAACAATGACAGCGTTAATAAGAATAATCATTATCGATTATAATTTTAATGTTGTAATAATAATATTGGATGAACAAATGAACAAACTGAATCATTCACCCCAAAACTGTTGATTAAATATCTGGCTCAGACTATAATAGTTTAGGGTTGTACATCCATAATAAAATGAAATGAATTAAAGATGTAGGGAAAGATGATTTTTTTTTTAACCCATAGATAGAGGTAAGTCCGGTGGGAGTGACAGGATTATATTTAATACTGTTTTATTGGAATTATCAATGTTTAGATTGTGAAATCATACGTTATAATTTCTTGTTTTCTACAAGTGAAACAGATTAATTTATTTCTTCCGTTTTATTTTTTGCAAATGTTGGCTTTATATAACATGTGTATTGCTCTTGTTTCCAAATTATATGTTTAACCCTTTGTATGCCAAGATAGTCTCAGGTGATCAACAATATATTTGAGATTTTCAGTCACAACCTCCAGAAATAAGATATACAGGCAAACGGCAATGCCATGGGTATAAATTCTACATATGCAGACATTTCTCCGCTACTGCTTTGCATAAGAAGAAGAAAGTATCAATCACATGTTTAGTTAAATGTACTAATTGAATCTTTGCCACGCAACGTGTTAAGATTAGTCACTGTAATAACCTTTTTTGTTGTTATTGTTGTTGTTTATTTCTTTGATAATTCAAACTCTTCAATTCAGTTCTATTTTGTTGCTCTGTTCCAGTACCAATCTAGAAGCGCTGTCCCAGAAACTTCAGGAAGACAAATCGCTGGGGAAACAATCACAGAACGACAACGACAAAGCTGCAGAGTCTCGGGTTTTCCCGGTTCTTGCTCCTGTAAGGGACGTAAGCAATCTCACCAAACTGAAAGGCCAAGGAAAAGGCAGGTAAGCCATTTTTTTTTTTTTTTAATCTGTTCCCAGGCGTCCGTCCAGCAGTTATGATCAAAGAATAGAATTAGTATAAGAAATAAAAAAAAAAAAAAGCGAAAATAATAAAAAAAATGAATATTACTTGTAAAACAACAAATAAAGTTATACCTTTTCAGACATCGTTATCTTTGTAACAAAAAGGACCGGTTGCAGATTGCAAAATAAAAACGCCACAGACAAAAAGCTGCACTTGTTTGCTAGAAACTATTTCCAGCCGAGATAACCTCCATTTGGAAGGTTGAAAGGCTTTCTCCAACAAACGGTAGAAACTATTTCGTTCCCCAATTTCATATACAAGGGTTGTCAGGGAAAGTATTATGAACATTGACATAAAATAAAGAAAACTATTTGGATCTTAATGAAATTTGCACAAGAGTTACTGTACTGACACTCTTTCGCTACCTTCTCAATGTAGGCTACTTTCCTAAGAGATCGACACACTTTTACTTTTACCAGGTTAAGCCAGAGAATAGATACCGTTCCTGAAAAGAATTGCGTCAACGATGAGAAACAATTTCGGATTTCTTCTACCTAATTCTATCCAGCCACCCATCCTCTGATCCATCCATCAATACAAACATTGATCCACGCATTCGTCGCTCCTTCCCTTCCCCCTTCCCCTCTCTCGCTCCCTCCCTCCCTCACACCATCCATCCATCCATCCATCCAGCAATCCATCCAACCAGCCAGCCAGCCAGCCTTCCATGGATCTATCCACCCACCCACCCTTCCGTCATCCATCTATTCAAAGTAGGTCAATTATTACATGTTTTCTCTACATCCTCTCCCTCAGATTCGACGAGACGTCTCAAAACAGAGGTGTTTCTCCATGGAGTTCTGAAGATGGGCTTGAGAAACAAAAGAATAGCGTCTTGCCTCCTATAGAGAAACAGGAATTCAGGCTTTCCTTGATTGGCAATAAGAAAGGCCTGGTCGTCAATACTTGCGGTTCTAGCACTGACAGATCAGAGGTCTCTCGCCAGAACAGCAGGAGCGAAAATGTATACGATGGAGAGATGGACGAAGATTCAGAGCCAGTGTGGAGGAATCCTGTGACCTACAACGAACAACACGAACAGACTTGCTCTGTTGCGGGTGAAAAACACAAACTGAGAGACAGGGGTGACCCTCGAATGCCAGACAATATCAGACCTGCGCTGGGTATGAGATACAGCAACTACGAGTCGGTTTCCATCACTGCTGACGACGATCAAGGAGTCCTGAGCGAACTGTCTAAAGCTTCTGTGTCAGAATACAGCACCATTACCACCACCTCCTATAATAACAGTAACAACAATAACGATAACAGCAGCCCAGGAGTAAACAACATCGATAAATCTGACCCAACTAAGTCTGCGCCTAAACTGTGCAAACATAGAGACTATAGTCAGCTTATCATTGAAATTACCAATACCCCCAGGACAAACAATGATGGAGAATCGTTGTCAAAGGCTGCTGCCAAGGAATGCGTTCTCGAGCCCCTACCAGAACCTGGTTTGGATCCTCTGGGTCAAGAACAAACCGATGATCGATCACATGGACGAGACTATTCTTCTGATCGGCCGATCCACGGAAACACAAATCACCTATCTCTCTATAGAGGCCAGGATCTTGCTCATGAGAATAACCCAGTCCATCTACAAGACGGATCATATCAGAAAAAAATAAACTTTTTAACTCAACAAGACTCAAGGCTAGTTGGAAATTGTCCACAAAATAAAGGTCAAAATGAAGTAGAACCCGCTATGAAAAGTTCCAAAATTAAAACAAGTCTAGAAAGCAGGAAAGGCGTAGATGGCATGACTAAAGAGAAAGATTGCATAGGTTTTGAAGGAGCAGAGTGTGGTGACAGGGATAAGATCGACATTGAAGGTGAAGTTCTAACAAAAGATGAGATGTGTGAACTATATCAGCAGTGCACAGCGGTAGTCTATAACAGTCAGGGATTTCGCTCTCGTTTGAGTAGAAGTCAGGAGGACTTACGAACAACTGATAAAAACCATACTGAGGTGGAATTTTTACTCAACCCTGGCCATAGCACAGACAGACCACAAGAACCGAAACCAGTGAGGGGCCGAGACCCAAAGAAAGTTACGACAAAAAGCATGCACAAAAGGAAAGGCTCGAAGAAAACTCTAGGCAGTTTTCCAAGAGGAGGCCATGATAATTCGTGTGATGGCATGGAAGCCAGTGAACAGAAACATAAAGTAACGGGTATTCATCAGAGCTACCCTGTCACAGAATGGAAAAAGCTGGTGGATACAGGAGATTGTGGCTTTATAGTCCGATCTTTCCCACGAGATAATCAAAGAACTGGAAAGCTCGGTGGGCGAGAGAACTCCTCGGACAGTTATGAGGACTTAGGTCAAACATCCTATGTCTCAGGAGCACAGAAAGAAAGCAGTACCAGTCAAGACAACCTCTTACAACAACAGAGAGTAGCAAAGTTTTCAAGAAAGAATATAGCGTTAGAAATTCAGAGTTGCCTCATCGTTCAAGGAAATGGCAACACCGACGTCAAGTCTTCCCAAGCGCCCAGCGTCAATATGTGCGCATCTCCAAGTGCCAGCGAGGTGCCTGCTATCACTGTGGCAACCGATGAAGCTCTTTACAATTCTGAGGAAGGAAGAACATCTAAAAATAGCATATCCCTGGTCACTTTACAGATTAGTAAACCTAAATCAGAGGGTTCTGATACCCCCAGGAAATTGTCAATTGGCAGCGATAATACCCAGAGTGCCTTAGACTCCAGAACTGGAAAGAAATGTGGACAAAAACAGAAACGGCCAACCTCCAGAGACAGATCAAAGTCGGAAGCAGCTACGGCACCGATGAATATGGCAGAGCTTACAATTAAAAACCTGCCTCTGCCAAGACCTTCATCAGATATGTACGGCATGAACTCCTCTGCAGGTCAGTCAGAGTCCAGCAAACACATCATGTGTCCTGATGCCTTTGGTCTGCACAAGAACAGTTCCAATCTCGATCCTCCCCAACCTCCCAAGCTCAACAGTTTCATGAATGAACTGAAGGTGAAGAAAGAACTTCAGATCTATGCCCACGTACGTAAGGGAATTTGCTGTGATCGGCAGGATGAAATGTTTCACAACGCCAGTGCTAAAGCCAAATCCCAAAATGAACTTCTTGTCTTACAAGGGAAAAAACCTTATCGCGGTCATGCTAGGATTTTGTAAAAAATAAATAAATGAATAAAAATAAAAAATAACTGTGGGAAAAAAATGCAATACCTATAGTTCATAACTACTTATTAGACCAGAGAAAAGAGAGAGAAAAAAAAGTGAACCAAATATCTCTGGCACGGTTAAGACTACGTGCATTTAGGGAATCCATCGCTCTCTTGAAATAGATGTAACTAACAAACTGACTCATTTTCAGACCGAAAGGAGACCCTCGGTCCATAATCTCACCCTGGGAAGGAGTAGGGGATTTGATTGCATGGGGCAGAGAAAAAAATATAATGAGGCCTATAGTGGTAAGAGTGCAGTAAGAGGCATATATATCTTGAAAACATAACCAGCTTCAATCACAAGCTTAACAGAGCAATTCTTATTTCAAGATATGAACAATATTATCGCAGTCAATACAAATTTCGATAGATTTGTTCCGACTAAGCAAACAGCTGGAAATCCCCGTCTAATTTTAGTAGGGGGGTACAAACACTTCAAACTGTTCACTGCCACTGACACCAGAAAACACATTTTAAAAAAATGCACGGGACCGGTGACAATTGTTCATGGATCTCTTGGTGGAGCTGTAATAAACATCAGTGAGTATTCTATTTTTAACAGGGGGTACAAACACTCCGCTGGGGATTTCCAAGTTTTTGCTTAGTCAAATATGAACTATTAACATGTGCTTTTTAGGACATTGCTGTCACTGCAGGGCTGTCTTATGAAGAAATACACTGTACATAAGTCTGAATGTCTTTCTTCTCTCTAATCAGGTTCAGAGAGAATGTAACTGTATATCATTCTTTTCATTTTTTGACCAAATACTCAGTGAGGAACTCAACATTTTACTTACTTATTTATTATTATAATTTTTTTTTTTCCAAACCACACTATTTTTCAAGATCTCTGTGGTACATATTTTTATTGCTTTTTGAAACAGTTTGATTGTTTGAAAGATGTGTTGTGAAAATGAGGGCATTTTTGATTAACCCTTAAGTTTAAATATAAGAACAAGGTGACAGAGTGTTTCATATGAAGACTGTTACGTTGTCAGCACGGTGTTACAAAGTGATAACCCATGTAATGTGTGTTGTTTTGCTTTATTCTGTACTTCAACATGTCTTTTGTGTACAAGAAAACACCAGAAACACAAAGCCTTTATCCTTTATCTACCCTTAGTACGGTATTATCAATGCTAACCCACAAGTACGATAGCTTCCTGGGCCATGTATTTTTGTTCAGGCACTCAAAGCGCTAACCAAAATCATCTTAACATGTCAACGTGTTCACTGGATTAATCGCAGTGCAGTCAATTTTGGCATGGTATCATTAACCTGTGGCCAGTGCTTGTAGTCTGTTTCTATGATCTTCAATTTTTGTCATTTTTCCCTTAGATTATGCCTGATTATAAATTTAATAAAATCCAAGGCAATTATTGTAAATGCAGGCAGTGAACTGTGTCAGTGTTTTTATGACCAAAATCCTGAAAAACTAAAGTGAATTTGAAAAGCTTTTAGATGTGAAACATTTAAGGCATGATTTCGTACCATTATTTAAACCTTAAAATAAGGCATCTAATTCTTAACAAAGAATGCACTTGTAGAAGTGTCAATTACTAAATTATCAGTAAAAATAGTAATAATAATCATAAATCAACAAAAAGTATTAAATGTAAATGACATATCAATCTCAGATACAGATGTATGACTCCATGACACTGGAGAATCATCTGTTGATGCTCTTTTGAAATGCTATGAGTCACATAAAGAAGAAATAATTCTTTTGAAAACCATCATTGTTCCTTCAAACTACCCCATCTCATCACGTACCAACCATGATTCCTGGTAATTCTTTTCAACTGTAAACAGCGTAAACTTTAGCGGTCACAACTGAGCATATTCTTACATGTTACATAACTGGATTGACCACAATTTTTTTGGAGACACGTACGACCTCGGACAAACAAATGTGATGGAGACCATAGAGCCAGATGACTGTCCTGTGATGAATCAGGTGCTGATAGACCAAACTTCACTGAAACATTGCAGATATCGGTGATTTTGAAGCACCAATGAGCAGGTCAACCCATAAGCCCTGCAGAGAACAAGAATAGAAGTGCAACGGGTGAGAGACTTTGTCATCAACTGTAGAATCTTCAGCTTAGCAAAGGACCTAGCCAATATTATCTAGCTGATGTTACAGCCAGCTGCTGTTCCGGGAAATCTGTGAGGATAGACACGCCTCCAATCAAGAGTAAATACACAGCAGTAGAGTTATTTCAGTAGGCTTATCTATTTCGCTTTCCAACCTCCAACCTCTTTCTCACCTATAGTCATCAAGCAGTTCCAGAAGGTAGGAATAGAGGCTGGAACGAAGAGAATAAAAGAAGGAAGAATGTAGTGATTTACTGTCATACCGGGTCAAAGGTCACTGTTCACACTTTAAAACATGAGCTCACCTTTTGCTGTTTATTATCTGTTGCGCTACATTGTCCACGTTCAAACGTACAACAACTCTGTTTGGCATCCTGATCTTTTGTCTTCCAAGGAGTTTCTTTCATGTTTCTTTTTTACTTTCCTGCTTTTATCCGAGAACATGCCATTTTCCCTGCGAGTATAATCCAATCCTTGGGTCTATGTCTTGTCTTCCATAAAGTTTCTTTGTTTTGTCCGTGTTTATTTCCTCGCCATTATCAAAGAGTATGCACCTTCTTTGCTAGTATAGTTCAACTGCAGAATACTGCATGTTTGAGTCTTCCTAGAGCCCATGTCCTCGGTCTTCCAAAGGGCTAAGCTTGACCAGTGAAAATTTCTAGTCTTATGAAGATATTGCCAATTTCCTTTCTAATACTACGGCCAGAGAATGTATCGTGTCTTTTTCTGATTGAATTACTCACAGATGAGTCTATTTTTTTTGTTTTTGAAAAGTGGGAATAGGTGCTGACTTATTTAAGTTTGGTTCATTTAATTTATTGTAAAATAACTGAGTATGTGCTAATTAACACAGGGGCTTTTTTCATGTTATTGTTAGCTCTCATCATTATTGTTGTTCATCTTGTTCAGTTTTGCTGTTGATGATGATGATGATGATGATGTTATTGTCGTAAGTGTTGGTGCTGTCATAGTTACAGTTGTTGATGTTGTTTCTGAATATTGTTAGTGATGATATTATTGCTAGGTGAAATAATCACTAGAGGGAAGATTGTGAAAGGCATAAAATAAATAGAATGGTACAGTATTGTTGTAATGTTGTCATTGTTGTTGATGTTTCACTGGTGTCGCTGTTGTAGTTGTTTTGTATTTGTAGTTGATATCAGTATTGGTCCTTATAGATACTGTTGTTGTTGAGTGCTTATGTCAGTAGTTATGTTACAGCCTTGAGCTGACATATAATAATAAAATCACCTTAAGACAGCTTGAACTATCTTAAAAGGCAGTGCTACTTTAAACTCAGTGGACCATTTTTTTCATTTCCTGAAAAATTTTCTCTGCTGGGGGTTAGCACTTTGTAACATGGTGCTGATGATATGGCTTGCGCCTTGGGCAAATGATTGGAAGTCGCGCTGGGTAATTTCGAGTGCGGCCATTTCTAACAATTTTCCAACTCAAGTACAAAATTTCTTTCATTCTTCTTCTTCTTTTTTTTTTTTTTTTTCTTTTGTGACAAAAATGAAAATTCAACTTTTTTTAACCTGAAAAAAAAAAAAAAGAAAAACAAAAACAAAAAAAAATTGTGGTATAAATTTTGGTTTCTAAGTTGAAAAATAGTTGAAAATGGCCATAACTTGAGATCACCTGATGCGACCTCCAACTCATTTGCCCTGGCCCAAAGACAGATGGGTGTGAATGCTTGTGGACTGGAGGTATAAAAAGTTTATGATTTCATGACTAATATGCATGTGTCAGGGTTAAATGAAAATGAAATAAAGTGGGAGGAAATAGAAAGAAAGAAAATATTTTTAGAAGCATAAGAATTGATGTGAATGCAAGTGATAGAAGAAATAAATTTTGACTTTTTATACATGGTGAACTGAGTGAAACCATAAGAAAGACAGTCAAATAGAAAGAAAGAAAGAAAGAAAGAAAGAAAGAAAGAAAGAATAGAACTAACATGTGACTGAAGACAAAATTAACAAATTTTTGACCTTCACAAATTAATTAAACACTTTACCAATAGAAAGTGAACTTGGCTTTTGTTTATTTTTCTATTTTCTTGTTCTGTAATGTTTTTTTATTTTAAATCAGTGTATGCATTGCTCACTAAACAGCAAAAAAACAGATTTTGTGTTCATTGCCAAAACCATAGATATCACAACAATTATGATGATGTTACTGCCAACAAATAAGATTCAGATAACACATAATATCAAAATGCAATGCTCAATTTATAATAGCTATATCTCCCCTCTTGTCTTCTCCACATTCTTAATCTAGATGTGGCAGACAATTAATCACATGATACAGGTGACACAGCCAGAATATTGATGAGGCTGAAACATTACTACTAAATTATGTATGAGATGCAACAGAATGAAATCAGGTGCTGGTCAAACTCAGGCAACCAGAGAAATCATCTGTTTTACAACAAAGAACAAATTTTTAATGCATTTTTTTTTCTTCACATAACCCCTTCTATATCAATGTAAAAATGCCATTTCAGAATTAAATTTGCTGAAACAGATTGAGTAAAAGCCCAAAAATTGTAATTTAGTGGCATAGGCTAACAAAGGTTAATAAGGATTTACAAAAGTGATCAGCCATTTGTTTTCTCAACAAAGTCAGGTGCAGCAACAGATCACCCCCATTGTCTATGATTGCCAATATCTCAACTTCTACTTAGGGTAGAACAATAATTTTCTCACACACTGAAAGGGAAATGAATGATACCAATAACTTCATATGAGACACGACACGATGAAATCAGGCGCTTGTCAAACTGAGCCGACCGGAGAAATCACGTGTTTTTCAACGGTGAATGAATTTTTAACGTATTTTTTTTTTCTTCACCAAACCCTTCTATATCAATCTAAAATGCATTTCAGAGTTCAGCTGACTGAAATAGAGCAACTAAAGGCCCAAAAATTGTAATTTATTGGGATAACCTAACAAAGGTAAAGAAGGATTCACAAAAGTGATCGGCCATTTTCTCACTAAATTCAGCTGCAGCAACCGATCACCCCCATCGTCTTTAATTGCCAATATCTAAACTTCTACTTAAGGTAGATAATACTTTTTTTTCACACACTGAAAGGAAAATGAATAATCTTCACAGTGATACCAATAACTCCATAAGCTAAAAATTTGACGAGCGCCTAATTTCATTGTATCGCGTCTCATATAATAAAAAAAAAAAAAAAAAGAAAATTTGTCAGTGCATGTAACTATGTCCTGAGAAACTATGGGCATTAATCAAACTTAGAATCAAATTTAACTGATAGGTTAAAAAAAAAAAAAAAGGAAGGAAAAAAAAAATGGCTTTGTAAATAAGACACGACAGCCATTTAATGTGGTAAACCTGATTTCACTCACAGCCATGTTACGTTCTATATACGTCTTTCAACCTCCTGATGGAGGTTATCTCGACACACAGCCATGTGGATCTATTGTCAAAAGTTCAAGATATATGTCTTAAAATTTATTGCATTGTAAGACTTTGTTATCTTTTTTCAGCAATTGATAAGCTGGATTTAAGCCTGATAGGAAATTATAAATAGCACTCATGTCATATTTTTTAGAAACTTTGGTACAGTTTTGAAATTTACTACTTGTGGTTTGTACATTGTAAAGAGTGCTAACCTGTTCAGTTTATGGACCTGTGTAATCTTTCGCATGCACCTTGCCTACTTTACATTTTACTATGAAGAGCAAAAGAAAGAAATATCTGGGCTGACAAGTGGCCAGGGATAACGCAGGCTGTTATAAGTGGGGTATGTTTCACTGTAACGAACAACAAAGAAGGGTCTGTACAGGAGAGAAAAAAGGAGAGGGAAATGTGGCGAGGCAGAGCTGCTGAAAATAAGAGAGAACACTTTTTGACCAAAGGGAGTGTTTGAACAGTTCATTTTGTAAAAGGTCTGGAAGTTTTGCAACCTCAGCAGGTGATTGACAGACAGAAACAATGTAACAGGCATGACGAGAGAAACTTCCCACTAGACTAGCAGATTCGTACCCAGTGAAAATGATTACTGTGTAACAGTCTTGTAGCGCAGCATCTGGTTAAATTAATACTGACATGAATTATGCAGGGATTAAATATCTTTAACTCAGTCAAATAATTTTTTTAACATGGATTAGAACAATTATGGCAAACACAAAATGAACAGCAATAAGGGACCATCGCTTGATCACCTCCCCTTGCGCAGATACACGGTTAGCGCAGCAAAGATGATGGATAGGCAGTCAAGTGTGATTAGATCACACCACATATTCAGGCATTTCTAATTAAAATTTTCATAAGATATTTACACATACTATGCAGAACAAGGTGCACTACAATTTGAGCGTAAAAAAAAAAAAATGATTCGACCCAATTTTGCAGTTACATGGTTAGAGCCCGACAGCAACTATATACAACAGTTAACAGTTGCTGGCACTTTGATGATGGAGATGAAATTTTAACTCTGACTTGCATGGTGGCAATGCTGATTTAATGCATTTTGTATGTTATAACAGCAATAAAACACTACTGACAGAAAGTAAGAGGTAAATATCAGCTCCTAAGATGACTTTCATCATGCAACGCTGATATGTCTTGCTGAAAAGGAGGGTTAATCTCTGAACATTGATTCTCTAAAAGAATTTATTTAGCTCTAGAACTGACACCTAGCCTGAGGGCTACAACACCATGTGGTGGCCTTGCCAAGCTTGTCAATCTGGATTGCGCCGACAGTGCTTAGCCTTAGAGTGCTTGTTTTGACTATAGAGACTCTACCTTGGCTTCAAAGTGACACAATGCATGCTCAGATTGACCACCTTACTGACCAGTGTCTTCCTCTAATCCCTCCTCTAACTTCACCCTTTCTTCACATGTTACAATATTTATACTGAGTCAATGGTAGAAGAAGGGGTTGTATTCACAAAGACATGCAAATTTCATATGGGCGCCAATTGTATCACACTTCATCACACAGACCATTCCCATTACAGATTTGCTCATAACCTGATGTAACTGCTTGGATCAAACCACTTCACATAGGGGCGTAGTTATGTTCACATTATAGAATCTTAGTGCAAACTACAAGCTATCATCCCTGTGGCTACGTGGACTTAGATTATTCTTGTTAGATCAGATGGCAAATGATGACATGGCAGCAGAGACTACAAAGATTAATACAAATGATCTAATGATAGCACAAAGTGAGAGCACAAGAGAGCTAACTGATATATAAACTAAAAGACACATAGATTACTTTAGCTTTTATTCATAACAATTATAGCTCATTTGTACTCTCAACAGCTTGGTCGCTGGTCAATGCAAAACTTGTTGAGTGGGTCAAGTGGTCAAGGGAATCTGCGTTATCATTCAATCTGGTATAAACAAAGGGACTGCATGTATTTGATACTCTCACATCATACATGCAGTTTCTTTTGATTGCCGTTTCAGACCACTTGACAATACCTGAGTGGGCCATGTGGCATTTGATTTTTGTTATTTTCTTCTGTTTAAGAGGATGTCATCTTTGGCATGGAATTCCTCACAGTTCTATTAGGTAAAGTTTCCTTTACCTTTTGAACCAGTGTCTGTTGTGCTGCACATACTTATTATGGTGATAAGTTGAGAAACCCCAAGTTTAAGAGAAATATGAAAATGACTGCGGCATGCAGGGCTTTGCTTTACCTGTCATATAAATATATGATTCGCCCTTCTTGAGTTAAATCTAACTTATACTTGTCAAATAAAAACTTAGTGGAAGTGAAGACTTTTCTTACCAACATAATTCTTTTTGGCATGTGTTTCTTCCACTCCCAAGAATGGAGGGACATTCTGTGCCTTCTTATGTCTCAGGGGAGATAAACTGTCCTGTTTAATCACATAATCAATTGCCAGAGTGGAGGTGTTTTGGATCTGAAAATGATATGGTAAATAAAATGGTGTGAAAATGATTTCATGAGTAAAATATCATATGAGATGGGACACGAAGAAATCAGGCTCTTGTCAAATTTTTAGCATATGTCTTGCAGCCAGACAGATGAGTTGGAAGTCGTTCTGAGTGATCAGGAGTAAGGCCTTATTTTTCTTTTCAGGTTAGAAAAGTTCCAAAAACAAATAAAAAATTTTGGTTCTCAGTCAGAAAATAGTAAAAAACAGCCGTAACTTGAAATCTTCACGATTGACTTCCGACTCATTCGCCCTGGGCGCAAGACATATGGAGCAATTGGTATCACTGTGAAGATTATTCATTTTCTTTTCTGTGAGTGAAAAACTTTTTGTTATACTTTAAGTAGAAACAGAAACTGGATACTGGCAATTAAAGATCATGGGGGGGGGGGGGGGGGG
>JBCAUA010013627.1:0-13020 GCA_038406235.1 Peronia verruculata | reverse complement strand
GGCAGTTCAAAATCGATGGAAGAGTAGGCCTGGGTGCCGCTGTCCGGGCAAAATTTCCAAATTCCAAATTTCTACCCACAAAATTTCTCAGCAAAAAAATTGGCAGGTTCTAAAAGCCGAGATAATCCTGTCTCTTAGGATTGAAAGGCTTAAGAAAAAAAAAAAAAGGAGCGATCTGCCAAGGTGTTGCTTACAGTACTTTGCATGTGAATTACATACATTGTAAGATAGAAAGAGTAAGAGGAAATTCGTTTCATACGTGAACTGCCATTTGTGTCTACACTGTTATTTCTTGAACATAAATCAATACATGTGATGTATCTTTGTGGTAATACATGCATTGCATTCTGGTTGTTTCTTGTGATTAAATTCTATGAAGTTAAAACCATTAGAATGATAGATTTCGAGGCGCCTGACGCAGGCTTTGAATTTCCTCATCTCCCACCATCCCACCTCCGTGCAAACGTTTGACACGTGATAGTGCATGTTGTAACACAATTCTAACTTATGAAGGGATTGTCAATGTTTCTTATTTAATTAAAATTTAGATTTATCAGTATTATATGGTAACATCTGGTATCAAACTGCAGTAGAATTCGACGCCCGATCGATCTACAAGGTCAGATATTGCTTTTTACACCCCATGTTTTTCTCAATCGGCGTCAGAGGTCAGAGGTCAAGTGAGCTGAGTATGGATGGCGGCGGCTTTTATGTTTTTGATTGCAATAGACTAAGCTCAAGGCCATAACCATAACTGCTGTGACGTCACACATAGCAAAGAGGAAGCTATTTAATCGATCTAATAACCGGTGATCGACTGCCATGGAGTCGGTTAACCAGTTAACTGTCAGTCACGAACACTGCCGGTCATGCACAGACCTAGTGAAAAGGTTGCGAGAACCATGTCAATTGTTAAGACCAGAAAAGAAGTAGAATCTAAGCCTGATCCATCTTGTTTCACATTGGAGAATGATCTGCAGACTTGGATGCCCGAGACGATAGTGAAGGCGTGTCTGCGCGCTGTGGCGAGGGACAAACGGTGGAAAAATCAGGCAGTAAGCAGTTTGTCGACTTTCTTCAGTAGTCAGTGCAATCTAGTGCAACAGCTCGAGTGTCTTATCACTGGTGTAGCAGCGAGCGAGGGGAGGGCGCTAGATCACTTCTTGTTATAGCTACGCCCCCCTCTCCCCTTTCCCCCTTCGTCAACCTCCACGAGATTAAGAGCACAATATGAAGAGTGGCCAGTGAAAAGTGGAGAACCCGCAAGTTGTTGTTGGCAAACGGTATTTCGAGAAAAAATCACATGATCGAGGATTTTCGCTCACACTCACACGCTGATTTGTTTACTTGCTCTGCGCATGGCAGACAGATCTTGACGAATAAAGAGCTTTCAGACCTATCACATCAGATAAATAAAGCTACATGTGAGCGATGTTCCCTAGGTCATGTGACCGATCTCGAAATACCTCATTTAGCCCGTCTGGTATATCAGGGTCTCTGCTGTGCTTCATAACACAGTCTGAGAGGGTCCATTGTCTGGATTGATGTTTGGATAGATGGATGGACGGATGGAAGGATTGGATGGATCCAATCCATGGATGGATGGATGGGTGGATTGGCAGACCGTAATAGGTGGGCATTAGTACCGGTAATGAGAACTGGGAGAGACAGACAGATACATGGATATGAGAACTGCCACACAGCAACATCTGATGACAGAAGAGGCAGAGAGTTGAGAATTGACAGACCATTAAGAACTGACAGTGACAGGGTACTGAGAATTGACAGACAGTTGAACACTGACAGAGATAGCTGAAAACTAACATTTATTAGCAGTACACATACATGTAGTGACAGACACACATATCACCCAACAGCACTCACACACAGGGGTCAGCAACGACTAACTGGGTTCATGATGATGGTAATTAAGATCTTTTATTTTCGATTATGTTGCATTAAAAAATTACACAACTGGTAGTAACACAGAATTGGGTAAAATTACATCACAAAGCAAAAGGAAAAAAAAAAAAGCACGAGCACAGACAGGTGTGAACAAAGGTGTGCTAAAAATCTACGACTGATTTCCCCGAGATACAGATTACACAAACAATAAATATCCAACCAAAACAAAATATATTATTTCTGTAAATTTGGTAAGAGTGGTTGGCCATCAAGACAGACACATAAGTCATAAGTCAGATTTGTAGACAAAAAATATCAGTCAAACTAAAATGTGTTCCTGAAATGGCTGAGGCCAAGAAGTTCTGCATACTTCACAATTTGGCAGGACAGACCGGTGATGGTGGTCAACTCTCAAAATGGTCCAAACTTGAATTGACATTTTTTTTGCCACTAAGGTTACAACCAAGCTAGCTGTGCCAAAGGTAATTCTTGCGGGGTGGAGATATCCCCAGTCAATGAAGGAACTCAAACCTAGGCAGATCCCCCTTAACCCTATCACGGTGAACGCGACGGCGCGGAATGTTGGGCAGACAGACACAAGAGACAAGATGGCCGACGAGCGAGTGTGTGTGTGGGTGAGCTGATGTTGATACAGCAGGTGCTACATGTGCGGGAGTGAATGAATACACAATAACAGCCACAGCCGGGCCCACGTCACTGCTGACCACTGGTCACTCAGACATTACATGACCTGCTCTTCCTCCCGATATGTGTGACATCAGATCTGTCTGTCTGTCTGGACAGTCCAGGTGAGAAACAGCTTAGGGACAGACACTGATGACAGACTCTCAGGTGATGACCTTGCCTAATCTTCCAAACTTCCCTCCCATGAGAGGTCAGTGGTCTGTGCCCTCAATTTGGAGGGGTGTGGCGGACACTAATAGGCAATGCCAAGTGTGGGCCGGTGTGGGCTGTGACGTGACCTGGCTCACACAGAGTAACTCAAAGTGACACTTAGCACAGAAATAGGCCAGCGACACAAACAACTACAGAAACACAAACAAAATGTGGAAAAAAAAAAAAACTGAACAAAACAAGGTATGTCTTGAGTAATATGGCTTTTGTACACCGAACAACCGAATCTAACAAGCTGATGACAAAGTAACTAAGATGGGCCACATCTAATGTATGCTATGCCATCATCAATATAGTACAAAGAGAAGATGCAAAGTGAAAACTGGACATGTATAAAAAATAACTTGTCTTTGTATCCGAGGTAACTGAGGGGGTGTGGCAGTCTGGCAACCTCTCCCCCCCCCCCCCCCCCCCTACACTCTCGCACACACTCGGATGACGAAGAGATGAGACCACTATGAATATGTTGTCAGGGAAACCACTACAGATCGACTATCACAGGGCCCTGCCACTGCAGGTTGCCCTATCTTCCTCCATCCTTATCTTGTACCCTACACCCACTCCACTGGCCTAGCAAACTTTTTCTGTTTCCACTGGTCAGTTCTGACCACAACATCAGCAGCTGAGCTCCTCCAGGGGTCAGTCAGCGCAGGGAAGGAGCCAGTTGGGTGACAGGCTGAGCAGTGGGAATGGACACAGTGGTCAAGCTGGTCTGTACAACTGACTACAGCTGACCATGACAAGCAACACGGACCAATTCCCTTACCTCCCCTGGCAGGCTTGAAGGGTCACATTGGTCACTCAACCAGGTCTGTCACTGTACTGCTCTCTCCTATCTTCTGTCTCTTCCTACCTCCATGCCACAACCTGCCAGCCAGCTGGCTATCACATTAACCAGACAACCTGTTCTGCCAACTTCTCCTTCCTGCTCTGGTCACAGGTAACTGTCTGGCTACGGCTCTGCCTGGGATCAAATGGTCAAGTGGTCAGGCTGCCACTCCCTGCTCTCAGATCTGTTTGCTTGTGTTGGGGTTTAATGGCGCAACAGCACAATTATGGCTATATTGTGTCAAACACGGTAAGACACATTTTCACACGTCAAGAAGAGAGGAAAGAGAGATCTCAGATCTAGTGGGTAGGAAGAACACAGTTGTATGTCTGGAGCATTTAAGAAATGTTCTCTCCCAGGCTGGCAGTGACTGACCATGACGGATCGTGGCTAGCCGAGCTGGACCGTGGCTGGCAATGACCCACTGTTGCTGGCAGTGACCGACCGTGGCTGCCCCTGACCGACTATGGATGGCCGTGACCGACTGTGGCCGGCAGTGACTGACCATGGTTGGCCGTGACTGACCATGGTTGGCCATGACTGACCGTGGCTAGCCGTGACTGACCATGGCTGGCCAGCGAGGGTGGG
This sequence comes from Peronia verruculata, assembly GCA_038406235.1. NCBI lineage: Eukaryota > Metazoa > Mollusca > Gastropoda > Systellommatophora > Onchidiidae > Peronia > Peronia verruculata. Next base: position 8,783 of record JBCAUA010013627.1, on the reverse strand, counting down.
ATGTCCAGCAGGTGACTGTGAGGCTTAGACAGGACTGGGATGAAATAGTTCTAGTCAAGACAACAAAACTGCATAGTGGGTGACCACTGGTCATCTACAAACATGGCTGAACAAAGAGTGACCATGATGTCCAGACCATGGTGAAGAACACAGACACTATACTAGAGATTATGACATCAAGATCAAGATAAGCAATAACATCAACCACATGCCCACTCCCTCTACCCCACCTCTCAGACAAGCCACTTGCACTGACCAAACTTTTGTGCATACACAGACGATCGGTCGTTTTCTCCACCTGGTCTGTGAGGCTGGCCGGTGTCCACACATACACACACACATACGCAGGCAGATCCACACAGAGAATATCCGTGTCTGCCACGATATCAAATGTCAAGCGCAGTGCACAGGTGCAATCTGGGATGAAGGCAAAAAATCTGATACATCCACATCTCAGCTACAGCTAACCACAAAGACAGAAATCAAGAAAAAAAAGTGGATACCAAAACCCCAGGGTCGGTGGCAGAGGACATGTTCTCTGTCACCTGGCCCACACCCACACATTCATATTGCAATTGACTGAGGACATTTTATCTTCAAGTGGAAGGTGGGGAAGGGCCATAACTTGTGGGTCTGTACTGGGGCAAGGGACACCTAGAGTCTCTCCCTCTACTCCTATAACAAGATACAAGATGCGTTTAAAGATCCAGGCTGAGAGATGGAGAAGAACAAAGGATGGTCCCTATTTCTCTCCTGTCTTTCTCTCTCTCACTCACTCGTGAAACTCACAGTGGTTCAACATCAAATAGGCCTGAAACCTCCCTGGCCTTGAGAAATAACTAATTGGTCACATGACCTCCACTTGGTGAAGGTAATCACAACACACACACATCCCTACAAGTATCCACACACACATACACATGACTCAAGAACAGCAACTCCTGCTCATTACTTCAACAGCCAACCAGGCATATTCTCATCAATGCAGATAAAATCCTGGACCAACACCTGGCACAGATGACATCATCCACCAGAAAAGTACTTTCACAGTGAGGTCCGCATTCAAGGTAACAATTAATAGTAAGTTTCTCTTTCCACAAAGCCGCCCGGATTTCTCCGCAGTATAAACTTGCGGCATTCGTCATAGATGAAGATGGTCAAGCTGTAAGGCAGGGCACACAGCCACCAGGTGAACCTGTTGGAGAAAGTACAGAAAATGTCGGATAAAATTTGGGACAGGTGAGATGGAAAGAACAAGCAGATCTGTGAGGTTGAAAAGAGCAGTGAGACACGAAGCTAATGCTGATACTCTTTCCTTTCACTCAGGCCAGCCTTCTCCTACCCTGCTCACTGCCAAACAAACTCATGCACAGACACACACACACAATATTACATCACTTTCCAATGACAGACCTTTCGAGAACTAATATTGTCTCACTCACTTAGCCACCCTCAAAAAAAAAAAGTTCTCAACACCTGTATGATCTTTTGTCAAAAGAATGACCAAGTGTGATGACGATGCAGAAACCACATAATTTCCATGAAAAAATCAAATCACTGATGTATTGAGAAGAAAGTCGGAGAAATAAAATGTTTCAGAACCATCAATGGGCTGCTTTGCAAAATTTATGTGAGACCTGGGTGAATTCTCTCTCTCTCTCTCTCTCTCGCGTGTGTGTGTGTGTGTGTTGCTGTTGTTTTGTTTTTTTTTTTTTTGTTAAACGACAAGCCGAACATGGTTCTAGAATGATACTCTGTTGGCAGACTATGCGCTGAGCTGGTCGAAATGACTGTCACCAACTCATTGTTCATTGATGAAAGATTGTTGTTATTAGATTATTGATATATATTACTTGAGAAACTGAAAACTACTATTGAAATACAGCATTTTGAATTCCATAACAATGAACTTGTGGGATAAATAACACGCATCACATAAAAACTGTGTAGATCTCTCTGCGAAAAAGGAAACTCATCTGCTATTTTGGGGCCAAATCTGACCCTTTGAACCTGTGAGTGGGCACATGACAGCTGACTCACCTGAGGGGCTGCATACGCAGACCTTTGTCCAGTCCTGGGCAGTAACACAGGAAAGCAGCCAGGGCAGTCTCAAAGAAAAGGCCAAAGGTCAGACGGTGATTCCTGAAACACAAGGATGGTATGATCAGGTGCCAAATCTCAGAACAACCGATGGTATCGCACAGGTTTATGACCGGGTGAGAAAACAGCCTCACTCAGAGTCTCCCTCACCATCTCTCTCTCTCCACTCCACCCCCCACCCCCCCAAAAACCACCACCTCCACACAGGCTACCCTGTCACACACCATAATTATCTGGCTACTGTTGAATGAACATATCCCTTGACCAGCTTTATCTCCTAGTCTGGTACCTCACACACCTACTGTATGTAGCGCACACACACACACACACACACACTCTCTCTCTCTCTGGCAGATCAAAATACAAAACAAGCACACATACACTGATACAAACAAACACATAGTCGCACTTACTTCATTCCTTGCTGGAAGAGAGAGAGACGTCTGGTCTTACAGATGATCAAGTCGGCCCACTGCACGATGACAATCGAGACAAAGAAAGCTGTGTGACATGTGTACTCCAACTTCTTGCGCTGGGCGTATGTCTGTGGGAGGAGCGATAAAAAAATGCACAGGTGATGTGACGTAATGTGACTGGATGAGATTCATCCTGCACAGGAAAAACAAAAGCTTATGATGGAGCCAGAACAGTCACGCAACATCTCCTTCCCAGGTGAGTCTTTCCTCTCATATCTAGCCTGAACAGTAGATCTCCATCAAGCCTGTTCTCACATATGGCCACAGTGACAAAATACTTTCTGCAGATCACACACTACACTGGAAAACTGAAGCTGATCACTGATTTCTCACAGGATGGTACAGCATCTGTATTCACAGGGGACAACACTATTCCCATCTCTATTTGAGTACCAACCATAACAATAACAAGTTTGACTATATAACAAGCTCGGCTTCCAGTTCTGCCTCTCCTAAGAAAATCCCCCATGTGCAGAAAAATCAAATTTTACAGGAGTCCCCCAAAAAATAAAAAAATTTCAATTTGTTACTCAGTAAACAGCAATTCCTATGAGTTAAAATTCTTATTTTTCAGGACACAGACAAGGGACCAAAAACAAATGTGTCATAGTACCATGAACTTAAATCTAACAAAAAACCAAATTTGACCTAGATATCCAAAGTCTTGTGCCTAAGGCTAATCAGTTGGAAACCACACCAGGTGCTCTTGAGTTACAGTCATCTTAAACTATTTTCCCACTCATACCAAAATTTTTATTTTTTTCAGGTTAATGATGGTTTCATTTTCCTTTTGAGGAGAGAAAAAAAAAAAAAAAAGAAAGAAATGTGGCACGTGAGTCAGAAAATGGAAATGGCAGTAGTTTGAAATCAGCCAGCGAGAGTTCCAGGCACACGACTTATCCTGTCAGAAGAGAACAGTTACATTAACACTTTACCCCATCAGAGGGGGCCAAATTTTGTATCCCTTTGCACATCATAGGATTTTGGTAAATTGATAGAAACTAGGGTGATGTAGGGAAAATTTGGTAAAAAAAAAACTACTTGAGCAAATGCATTCAAATTTTCAGGGAGTGTCCACGAATGAATGTTGTATAAGTTAAGACGTGGCGAGCAGTGGTATGGTCATGTGACCTAGTGGTGGCCATCTTGAATTTATAATTAGATGTGAAAAAAATCATACTCATGACAGGTTATTCAATGCACAGCAATTATTGCATGCAATAAACAGTCTAAACATAGCTCAAACACACATGTAATGACTGTATATGAATAGAAAGTGGTTGTTTTGGGTATTTATGTAATTTTTTTTTTAAAAATGGAGCTGGTATGAACAGAAATAAAGAAAGCATTTTTGCAAATTCATAACTTGTTTGCTAAGAGTTGTTTTTAGTTTCTCAGTTGTGTCAACTGTTTCTATGCCTTGGTTTTAGTGTTTCTATGTCTATCATAAAGATAAAAAGTACAAACCATCACTAACTTACATGTTCTAATGATTTATTCGGCAAAATGAAGGCGACGAGCTGCGGCACGTAAATCCTGCTCAGTGTGATAAATTTTGAAACAGTTCTCGACACACAGAGGAACCTGGCAAGCTGGACAGTACATTCTGGTCTGTGCTCTTTTCTGAATTGTAGAACACACTCTGCACTGTGGTCGATGCTTTGGGTTCTCGTATTTCTGGGGGAAATGGTTTGCGGCTGCACTCTCTAGACGTTGCTCATGAGGCGTTACTTGTCGGTGACGACGACCAGACTGCCTGGATTGTCTATAAGGAATCACAAGTCCATCTATGACTTCTTGTCTGAATTGTTTTACAGTTTTGGTGTTTCCAGCTTCTTTGTAAAGAATATAGGCATTGACAAGGGCTGCCTCTTTTACAAAATGATAGAGAGCCAAATACCACTTGTAACTTCGATGAGGGTATGCATAGTTCTTCATGAGCTGGTCAAAATGGTCTACGCCACCCATAAAAACATTGTAATCTTCAGCTATTACAGGTTTTTCTACTGTTCTGTATCCTCCTTCACCTTCTTTAGACCTTATTCTCTTGTCCATAGTGTTGTTTGTATGGATAGAAGAAATCAAGCTGACGCGCTTAGTGTCATGCCAGGCGCAACAGACGATGTTTTCGCTCCTGTAGAAAACCGGATCATCTCCTCTTCTGAGTGGCAGACGTGCTTTTTTCAATCCAACAGGGAATCCCTTTCTGTTTTCATTAATTGTACCTACATTTCCTGTTGATCTTCCTTGTAATGCTTGAGTGAGTGATGGAGAATTATAAAAATTATCCATGTAAAGTACATGAAATGAGTCTAAATATTCCTCTGTCAGAGTCATGACCAGATGAGTAGTGAAATTCTGTCCCCTAGGAACAGCAAAGAATTCCTTACCGGTGTAGATAATTGACTTCAAACAATAATAATTCTTGGCATCACACAGACTAAAAATTTTGAAACCCCGTTTTGTGGGTTTGTCGGGCTGATATTGTCGGCAGTGGTGACGTCCTTTGAAACGTGCCATACTTTCATCCAAACTTAATTGTTTGTGTGGGTAATAATGTCTAGAGTACAGTGGCTGGGTTAGATCTAGAAAGGGTTGAATCTTTTGAAGTGGCTGATAGCCTTCTTCACCTCTTCTTATAACATTAGTTGGGTTTGAAAAGTGCAAAAATGCATTTATCATTATGAAACGATTCTGCGACATTACTTCGGAAAACTGGTCCCTCGTCAGCCAATATCCACTCCAATGATCAATTTTAGCTGGTAAAGGGTTCAGTCCCATGGCTATCTCAAGGCCTACAAATGCTCTCATCTCCTCAGGATTTGTCTCTTTCCATCTAGACTTATAGAAGGTATCTCCTGCTGGTGCAAGAACATGGGCAGCATATCTGTTTGTCTCAAATGCCATGAGTTCAAAAACATTTTGAGGAAAAAATAATTCAAAAAACTGTAGAGCACTAAAGTTAGCTAGATCTATATCTGGTATGATGCCTGGTCTTCTCCTAGCATCACCCTACATCCAATCACACACATAAGGATCTTCAATAGGGTAGCTTTCCCACTGTAGGCCTTCTGCTCTTACATGAAAACCATTATTCCCATTTCCGGGTTCACGTTCATCTTCTACATCTACCTCTGTATCATCACTGCTACTGAAACTGGCAGATCTAGACCTCGTGGAATTATTATCGATATCTGAAGCAGCATTCCTTTCACCTATTTCAAAGCTTTGCCACGAAAAAACACTTGCATTATCGTCAAGCTCTTCTTCAGAATCACTGTCAAGTCTAAAAATTTGCTCCCCTCGAGGGTTACTCATGTTTTCATGAAAAAAACACCACGAAAAAAGCTCAAAACAGGTTGTAAACAACAATCTTTCCAAGCCTGGCAACTAGACAGGAAGTTGTTGTAGTAGAAACCCCGTATGTCCGCAAGGGAAGTCACTGTAGTTTTGTTTAGCTTTGCTATGCTATACTCGCCAATCGGCGAGATGATGTGCGTACCGTATGCTCGCTGAGCGGCGAGATGATGAGGTAAAGTGTTAAAAGCTCAATCATTGTATCATTTTGCTAGGGTCATTGCTGCATGTATTATGCTTCCTTTCTAAATAACATAAAGTTCTATGCTTCAAACTTGTAAAAATCCAGACATCAAAGTGATCTAAGCCATTTTTTGACACAAATGCAGTTCTAAACTCATTTTAAAATGATTTTTAGACTGTGATTTCAATAAATGGAAACCTACCTTGGGTAAAAAAATAGACTCTTGTGCCATCACCTCTCACATAGAAGTTTTCTGTCAGGCAACGACCTGATAAAGAGCAAGAAGGAAAACAAGGTGACTGAATGTACCACAAGTAGATTCCATCATGCATTGTGGTATGATCTGATACCATCATGATAAAAATATTGATATCGTTGATAACTTTTGTTGGGACAAGGAAAACTGATGAAGGCAAACATCTCAACTACCAGTCTGCCCTTCCAGTGACGTTCTGACACAGTAAGAAGAGCTACTGATGTGTTTAGAGAAGTTTATCCCTTTCGATCACTTCACTTCAAACAAGTGATATATAACTGATGACCTTAATGGGAAAAGTACATCCCTGAAAATGAAGGAAACATCAAATCTCTTTCTAATAATAATACAAATCACCTGTCTGTTGTGATGAAAGTCATATATGAGTACTTCCTTCAGACTATTTGGATATGCTCATTCAGTGATATAAAATCCAAAAATACCTTAACATAATGGGGTCAAGTTTCTTTCTTCACCTCCACAGTCAATAAGATATGATTCTAAGTGAGCACTATTTGGATACAAAAACTACAATTGCTTCAAAGGACTTCACAACAAATTTATTCTACTTTTCTAGGGCAAACATCCAAGACAAGACTATATCTATCATTGTCACACCTTCTTTAAACCGAAGCTGAGCCATGTCATAACGTCCATAATCTCTAAACAGCAACATTCCTCCAGGTTTCAGATAGGATGCTAATCTGTCAATGGCACCTTGCATCCTGGAAAGGACAAACCACAAAAATGCATGTTGTGATTGCATTAATTCACATATGCTCTTGGAGACACAAGACAGATGAATAATTTTAGAAGTTATTTATGAGTTAGAGCTAATTTAATCAAACACATTTTGTAATCCACATCTGTTTGGATCAGTTTAGTCTATGGCTGAACACCCGTGGCTTATGAATGACAAGGAGTAATAATATTACATAACCCACTGTGACCACTCCAACTTGAATTACAAAAGGTGCAAGGTTGTCTTTTCTATCTCCTGAATATTGACCAAATACATGTATTACAGAGCATTCAAAATTCCTTGTACCATGATTATTCAATGGAAACCAACAGAAATTAGAAGAAGTAACAGGATAAAGATTACTGGGAAACAATTAAATGTTATTCACTTCCAAAAAAGTAATAATGCAGCTCCAATGTTGGTGACCTTTGAAATTATAACTTGGCTTTCAAAGTATGTCTTAAAAAATCAAAGAGAAGATTTATCAGGTATTTGACATAAAATGATTAAAAAGAAAGTTATACTCAGCAACACTTACTTCTCTGGACTGACAGCTGACAAAACAAAGATCATAATGATAACATCTAAGCTTCCAAGCTCAAGTGGAACATCGGCTTGGTCATCTGTAATGTCATGCACAAATGCATGGCAGCGAGATGGATCATAATCGGGATGGGCCTGCAGAGTATATTTCTCAAATGATAATCATATTCGAATATCAATATATTACTTCCTGAAACTATGGTTTTTATGCTGTTTATACATGTATTGCATTTAAAAATAATTTCATCTGAATGAGCTATGAACTGCACTGATCATGCAATTTCCATGAGCTTATCTAAGTTAATTCTTCGTGTAATATCCATGGACAACTTTCTCCAGTTTTCATTTGAATGAATCTTTTCATTTTTATTAGACACTAAAAAAGACAGAAACTAAAACACTAGCATTGCTACTTTTTTTTTTCTGAAGCTGAGCAGTGCTATCTTTAACATTAGGCATATAATGGCAAAGCAGGCATTACCTTGACAATGTCAATAGCAGTGGGTGAGAAATCACAGCAGAATACTTTCAAATTTGGATTTCTGAAGACAAAACAACACAACTATTACCCAAAGGCATGTCAAGTGTCCTATACAAGGAGCCCATAAGGCAAGGATGATGAATCTCAAAAAAAAAAAAAATGGAAGAATACTGAGGGTTTTTGAGATCTCTGCATATTTAGTCAAGTTTTATTTTCAGAAAATTTATTAACAAGATTAAATGCTTCATAATAAGTTATACACTTGCACAATGTAGCTCTTAAACTAATTAATTAAAATGAATCAGGTCTAAGATCATTATGAATATTATTAATAACTGTCCACTACATATCACAAGATGTCATATTCTAACTCTAAAAATATACTATTTCATTTCTTTTTAGAAGACGTTGAAAAACCTACCGTACAAAATGAGCAAGTCATTTGATAGATATTTTCTTCCGTACAGAGCAATACCCTATTTACATTTTTATGTTTAATTTGTTGCCCTGAAGAAGGATCAATTTGGTTAGAAAATTTGGCATTCAGTTTGAGCATCAAGAAGAAGTTACAGTCGACTACACCTGAGTCGAACCCTTGTGAGTCGACTTTCAGGTGAGTCGATCTTTTTTCTTGGAACGGGTCC
>JBCAUA010013616.1:2467-13021 GCA_038406235.1 Peronia verruculata | reverse complement strand
AGACAGACAGACAGACAGACAGACAGACAGACAGACAGACAGACAGACAGACAGACAGATAGATAGATAGATAGATATGTGAAGAAAATGCGACAGTGTGGTTGTATGTTCATACTCAGGCCTTGAAATCCGTCACTTGACCTCTGGTCACTCCGTGTAACACTTACTTTTGTTTTGCCCCAGAAACCTTTATCTAGGTTCCCTGATACATAAGAAGACTCTCCTCTGTGACATATGAACTCACCGCTTTATTGATCTTCTCTTCTCTCTATCCCAGCCTTCCGGATCCATATCTCGGAGCTGTGCAAGCAAGCACTGGACGTTCTGGGCGGCTATCTCGTCGAATACAGGGGGCAGACAGAACTCAAGGTGAGAACTGGGGAGGAAAAATGGAACCCAGGGGAGGGAAGAGGAGGGAGGGAGGGAGGGACATCTTCAGTGTCTAAGTCAGGCATGTCCAAAGTCCGTCTCGCTGACCGGATGCTGCCCATATGCAAAATTCATCCGGCCTGCAGCCTCGTCATATTAAATTAATTGAGACATTTTTTCAGGAGGACTATTTACTGTAGTCGATATCTGGTTGTCATCTTTCACATTAGAGCAGACACGTTATTCTTGGATATCATTGGCAATACAAATTTTATAAATAGTTTATACATTTTCATTGATTAGTTTTATAGTTATGGTTTAAGAGAATATCAAGCTGAATGTTTGGGCCTCACACAGTTTCACCGTATCCAATCTTAGCCTTTTGTCAAAAAGTTTGAACACCCCTGCTCCAAGACGTTTATTTTATAAAGTGATCAAAATAATCTGAACTGGTTCTTAACATTTTCATTAATATTCATCTTATCTCCTCTTATAGTTTGTTTATATGTTAGTGTCTCAAGATCGTTTTCGGTTTCCTGTCTTGGTATTGAAAGTTTAGACATTTCTAGAATAAATGGTAGACCTCTAATCTTAATGATATGTTGATAGTTGCCGAGTTGTACTGGTGGTGAAAGAAACTGTTTTGAACTTTTGGTGCTTGGAACATTTTTGTGTCTAATGTTAGCTCAGTGTTTGCTGTTGTTTGTTGATAGTAATGCATTGGTTTAATTAATGGGTGCAGTTTTATGCTCAAATCAGATCGTCCGCCGAATGATGATAACATTAATGGTATAGATGGATTTTTTTTATTTTCTTTTATGTTTTTCTTGTTTACTCCGAAGATTAAACCACTGGGTTTGAACATTTGGAAATTTTTATTTTGTTATATTTATTTCTGTAATCATTCGTGTGTGTATTTCTATTTGTGATTTTTTTATTAAAAATTAAGACTCTTGTGCTAAAAACCAAAGATGATGATGAGAAAGATGATTTAGAACATATCGTACCTGTAAGTAGTTCTCTATTTGAAGACGGTTGAGATATTGCTGGTATTAATTATACCAAGTTTATGACTGGTTGATTGCTTTTATCACAACATCCTACATCCATTTGTTCCATGATTTTAATGATGACGATGCTGATCATATGGTCTGTCTGTCTGTCTGTGTGTGTGTCTGTCTGCAGGGTAAAGGCTTACACAACACCTACTGGCTTGTGGGCAAGGAAGGCTTTGATAAAGAGCTGCCTGAACCTCCGCCTCTGGTCGGGTAAGTCTGTCTCTCTGTCTGTTTGCCTGATTGTCTGCCAGTCTGTCTCTCTGTCTGTTTGCTTATCTCTGTCTGTCTGTCGGACTGTTTCTCTAGCTGTCTGTCTGTCATTGTCTGACTGTCCACTTGTCTGTGTCAGTCTGTCTGTTTGTCTGTCTGTCTGTCTGTCTCTCTTGCTATTCATCTATGCACAGGTAGAGATATATTACGTATCTATCCTTTCTTTTGTTCTGTTGTCTGTCTTCCATCCGCCTCTTTTAGCCCTCCCTCTCTCCCTCTATCTGTCTGTCTATTTGTCTGTCCGACTATGCATGTTGATTGCATGTTTCTCATAGTCTGTCTGTTTTCTGCCATAGTTGATTTTTTTTTCCTGAGCCTCTCCTCCTTTCTACACCCGCCTTCACTTTCTCTCTCTCTCTCTCTCTTTCTCTCTCTCTATTTCTCTTTCTCTCTCTCTCTCTCTTTTTCTCGTTCTAGCTGTGTCTTTTTCTGTTTCTCTTCCTTTCTCTCCTGTTGTTTGTTTATTATTTTCTTTGAGACAGTCTGTCTTGGGATATTATAGATTTTTTGTATTTCACAACTCTTCTCTGTGCTCAGTTCTCTTTCTTCCTTTCTCCCTCTCTCTTTTGGTCTCTTTCTATCTCTGTGTGCATCTCTCCCTCTCTGTTTTTTTTTTCTGTCTTAGTTTTCTTTTCAATAATAGAATTTGTGTTTGCCACCAAGTAATTTACACGCTGAATAAAGAACAGTTTTAAAAAATGGATGGATAAATAAATAAACAAACCAATATAAAAAAAAATGGTAATAATTAATTAAAAATAGGCAGTTGTCTCTCCTGTGGAATGCATAGTTTTGTTTCTTTTACACGAGATACGTTCAAACAATCAAACTGCTAGAGGTGACAACTGAAGGAGACAAAGCATTTACCAACAAGTGGTAGACAGATTGTCTGTCACACTGTCTGACAGAATGTCCTGGGCTGTTCATGTGATGTGATGTACACCAGTCTGGCTCAGTTGTCAGTACATAACAATCATTGTGTAACACCTGACAAGGTTTACTATCAGCTCATCATTTTGTCTTCTTCTGTCTATTTCAGAGATAACACACACGGGTAAGTCATTTTATACCTCCCTCTGTCTCTCTCTTTTCCCTTCTCATCCCTCTCTCCCCTCCCCCCCTCTCTCTCTCTCTCTTTCTCTCCATGTCACGTACATTCTTTCTGTGCATCTTACTCTCCGATCCCCCCTCCCTCTCTCTTTCTCTATGGCCTGACTCTCCAGGCCATGCTCTGTGTCAGAGCTCATACGTGTGTAGTGTTTGTGTGTGTGTGTAGGCCACGTGTGCTCAGATAAGTGTGTAGTATGGTGTGTACATTATTTCATTAAGAGATCATCCAGATTTATCCGTCTATTGAAGGTATCGCTGAGAAATGAATGTAAAGTATCGATATAGTATGCGGAAGTGTCGACTTTGGATTTTCCTGAACGATTTTTCTCAGCATTGCTTTCTATGACTCAAACGCTTTATTTTTTTACCAATATTTTCTATTCTTCCCCCAGGCTGGATTCCCTTATAGGACCGATAGACTTCAAATCCGGAGCTCCGCCTCCCGCCCCGGACCAGAATGACGCCATGAACAATTCCAACAAATCAAATTCCGTCCCTAATTTGGCCACGCCCACCGGCGCCAAAGCCAATGACAAAGCCGCTAGTCCGCCCGCTAATCCCGCCTCTAACAGCCACCCGTCCAAGCTGGACGAAGCTCACAAAGGCAGCTGTAAGCAGGCCAAAAATAGCATCACCACTAGCGTGGTCACGGCTGACATCAACATCACTGGGGGCGGGGCCAGGGATAATCTCACCAATGACGTACCCGATCCGCCCAGTGGCTCCGCCTACGAGGAGGGGCCTGGCCAGAACAGGCATAGCGAGAGCAACGACAGCGGGTTCGGCTCGGAGAGAAAACATTCGCAAAGCAACGACAGCAGCGGGGGCGGCGCTGGGGGACCGAAGTCTGGCGCCAGCGACCTCTCCACCAGCGGGGATTCAGCCAACAGCAACAATAGAATTTCTCTAGTGTCTTCCTCGGACAGCCAGGTGCCTGCTGTGGCCGGCGAAGAACTAGCCCCAGTGACAGAAGTTTAGCTTACAATGGTGGAGCTGTTCCTTCACACGGACCTTTGCTGTGTTCCAGAAACGAAATAATTTATAACGTCACTCCGTGGCCTCACGGGAAACAAAAAGGGTGCAGGGGATTTGGGGAGGGGTGGGGGTGGAAATGTTTCTGTTTATGTCCTTTTCACACTGATGTCTTGACCAGACCGTGAGCCCCCACATGTGGGTGTAGGTTATTGTGTGTGTGTATGTATGAAACTATATGTATGTTTGAGTTTTTTTGTTATGTTTTGTTTTGTTCTTCCTTTGTTGCCCGCTCATGTGATAGACAGTTAAGTGGCCTGACATGTCAGTTGGCAAACTATAGAAAGTCAGACCAGCTGTGTCATATGTAAGTCCAGTTTATTTTTTTCCTTTTCATGGAAGTAGGTCAAACTGGTCTCCTGTTTGTCACCAATTGTCAATCTCTGGCTGCTTAGCTGGATGTCTCAGTGCACCTGTATGGCACCTCACTCGGTCATTGTTTGTTTTTTGTTTTTGTTTCCTTTTTTTTTTATTTTCTTTAACGGAGGTGATGATATCGAGAACTCTGAACATTTTAGATAATGAAATGGAGCCGTTGACGAGAAATTCCTTGAAATGAGTTGCTTGAAACCAAGAGTTGCTTTCTCATTCACATGATGTATCTGTAATACTCGGTATTTCGTGTGCAGTTTTAAAGCAGATTTGCCCTAGACTGTAGCAAAATCGACATTGGGAAGTCAACGATTTTTTTTTTCTGTTTTTCGCGAAAATTTATGGAATTTGCCTCTATTTTTTCAACATTCAAATATCGGCAGATAGTGCCAGCAAGACCAAGAACATCCAAACATCAACACGGATATATCACCAGCTATAACTAAAACTGCACTTCGGACGGTTCGCCTTCACTACTCTTTCACATCTCTAATCTGTCCAGCCTGGGATAGGGAGAAGGGGGGGGGGGGGGGAGGTGAGGACGGTGTATTCCTACCCTGGTGTGACTAATTTGATCAGGTCTGGTACTGGAGTCTCTGTCACGTGTTGGACAATGGCAGTCAGCAGTTAGGGTTACGGTCTAGTTACGCCTTTCGCCCTCCCATGAGTGTTTACCTCAGCAGACCGAAAGCGTGAAGAAGATGTTTGGTCTTATAGAACTGGATCTGACAGTGACAGCTTCTCCGTATATCTCTCTCTGTGCTAGCTTGATAAATAGGCTGTGCTTAGTTCGGAAAGAGCTAGACCACCATCCCCCCCCCTAAACTAGGTCAGACTGTGTCAGGTGATTCTCGGCGCTGAGATTTTCCAGAACTCCGCGAAGATTTCAAAAGTGTTTTATAGAAAACCAGATCGAATTCATAAATCTTTTTTTTAGTACGACCAGCGGGCCGAGTGCCGCCCCTGTGCAATTTCCATCCAGCCGGCAGGCCCGTAGCATGAAATCAGTTAATGGATTTTTCAGACATGTCCTACTTACTAGAGTGGAGATCTCAGTGTCATCCTTCACATTTGAACAGGCAAGTTCTATTGGATATCATTTACACATTTCATAGACAGATCTAGTTCATTTCCATTGACACAAACCATAGCTATGGTTTGAAATGAATGTCAAGCTGAATGTTCGACGCCCATGCATTTTCACCGTCTAAAATCTGGCCCTCTTCTCACAAAGTTTGGACATTGTGCCTGCAGTGGGAGCTGAATAATTTTACTGTCATTTACTCTGTAAACATAATTTTAATCGAATGGTCCTTCACAGTAGTTCAAATCGCAACGGTTGTATGTTGTATCCTTAGAAAAGACACTTAACACACAATTTTCCTCAGCCCACCCATCTGTAAAACGGGTACCTGATGTATATCGGGGGAAGTACAGTGGCGCTTGCAATCTTTGGACGAGGTCTGAAATGGCCAAGCCAATTTCCCCTTTTGGAGGTCAAGGGATGATACTTTTACTTTACTTTTTTTTAGTAGTCCTCCGAGTTGTTTCACACCTGGTATGTTGGACGACACTACTCAGGGACAAGACTGGCCCAGTCACCGGCTGGACCGCCCACTCCCTAGTCATTCCTGAACAGGATGTACGTAGTCCTGTCCTCTAACCTGCAGCTGTTCTGATGAGTGATTAGGCTATCTGTATGAGTTGTCTTCTCCTGTGGCCGAGAGTCGTTGTGTGAATAAATGGTCCGCCATATTTGTTGGAGCACGCGCTGTGATTCACTCATTTCTGACAGCTGGTGATATTTGTACATTGTTTTATCTGATATGTCACGTGATCCCTAACGTTTTCATTTTAACCCATCAAATTCCGTCCAGATTGATTTGTGTGTGTGTGTGTGTATGGTTTTTTTTTTCTGTACTGTTTGCTTTTTGACAGCCTACCGATGTCCTTCCCCATGCTCGGTTTTGTTTTTTGTTCACATTATGAAAAGATGGAACTTACCAGAAAAAAAAACAACACACACAAAAAAAAGTAGTTCTGATTTCTTTATAGTACAAAATTTGACCACGTGGAGGTCATAGGTCATGTGATGTCATCATGTTTGTGTTCTTGTATTTCCTAGAGGCACAAAAAAAAAAAATAAAAATGAAGAGATTACGGACGAAAGGAATGGGAAAAGGAGGAGTGGGGGAGGGGAGGGGCGAATAGAGTTAATAATTCCAGAGTCAGACTCCCACCCACGTTTCAAGCCAGTCCAGACTGACATCCTTTGGGATGGATCAGTGACCGCGTTACTCAGATCTATACACGTGTTACATGTGTTACATTCCTGCGTTACAACAAAACCATAACATGTGTTTCTCATTTGTTGTCTTTGTTGCTGTTGTCCTTTTTGTGATAAACTTTTGTCTGTGTTACTGTTGTTGTTGTTGTTTGCCGTTATCACAGGTACAATAATGTTGCCATTGCAAAGACATAAGCAGAGATCAAAAGATAAGATTGTTACTGTTGTGATATGATTATGTAGCCAAGATTCCATGACATTCTATAAGTATGTAATCCACAGCCTGATCTTTTCTCACTCCATTTTGATAGTTTGACTATTCCTGCCTACATTCCTGTCACACAAGCTGACATCACAGCTGTCACTACAGTATACATGTCACGTTGGGTGGGTGATGTGTCAATGTCTGAATGAGCAAAACTACATGTCCATAAATTGTTTACAGCTGCATGTGTCTTAAATTCACATAGCTTCAAATGATCTCTGACGAGATCAGAACCTGGATATTTTGCAAAAATGTCTAGAAGATCAGATTTAAGGAAACAAATAGACCAAATGTGTCACGAACATCAAACATCCATTGATCTTTACGTCTGTCAGAGGAGTGGACAGCAAGTTCGCCAATGACCTGTACATCTTCAAGTGGTTATTGCTGTCTATGAAAACATTGGAATGATAAGGCTGAAAATTTATTTGTTGACTGTGATAGAAAGTTCTGATCTGCGTTTAAAAAATCATGAAGCATTTTATAGAGAAAGTATTCGAAATTTAAGAATGGAAAGTATGCTATATTTTTCTTTTATTCTTTTTTTTTTTTTTTTTACAAATAAATGAAAATAACAATACAGGAATAAATTTAGTTTATAAATCTTAGCTCCAGAATACAGAATATGAGTTTTTGTTGTTTTCTAAGAATGCAGATCATATTTGATATTTGTTTGATTGTTTTAAACAAGATTGTTGACCAATTCCACTTGCAGAGATTTTTTGTCTGGTCCTTCGTTTGTCTCATATTAGTGTAGGGAATAAGCGAAACTTCGTTGCCAGCTTGTTAATATGCACCCAACCAACATATACAACAAGAAAATGACCTTTAAAATGAAATAAACTATAGTACCAAATTAAATTTTGTTTAGAAGGGTCTAAAATCAATTTATTTTAAATCCTAAATTTTTGTAGTAAAATATAATAAAGGAAAATAACCGTATTAATTATGTCGTTTTTATTTATCAAAACAATAACTCTTTTATAAATCTAAATATACAGGTTTAGTCATCTTTGGACAAACATCAAGCAATTCTTGTAGGTACTTAAATATACTATGTGTGTGTCCCACACACGCGCGTACACGCGCACGCACACACATTATGGGAATCAATGCAATAATAATTTCAAGTAATGGCCTCCCTCTCTCTCACTCTCTCTCTCTCTCTCACACTCTCACTCTCTCTCTGTCTTTCTTTCTTTCTCTTGCTCCCTCAAACACACACTCTCTCTCTCAGGCTCACAGTTGCACTCTAATACTAAACACTACAGCAAAGGAAAATATGTTTCAATAAGTGAGGACCACTCAAATTTAATAACTAAAAACTCCGACTGGAAAAGTTCAGTAAAACTTTAAAATGTCGTAGTCGCGTGCAGACAAAATCATCCAAAATGGCCCATGTTTTCATCAATTGGTACAAACTTTTCTTACCCCTCACATGCAACAATAAGTGCTATTATACACATTGGGTATGTTTTTATATTTTTTGAGGCTGCAGGAAAAAAATTTTGCTGGCAGGAAATTCGAGCTTGGCTCCATTATGTTAGGATGATACAATTTTTTCTGGAAAAATAGGATGACTATTATATTTATCGTGTTGAAACAATAGATGAACGCACACCTACGCGCACACCTACACACACACACACACACACACACACACACACACACACACACACACACACACACACACACACACACACACACACACATGCACGCACGCATGCACGCACGCATGAATGCATGCAAATGCACACACCTATACACACACACACACATGAACATTCACACATACATATGCACACATACATGAGATGCGACACGATAAAATTGTCAACATTTTAGCATAATAAGAGTTATTGATAACACTGTAAAGATTATTCATTTCTCTATCCGTGTGTGACAAAAGTTTCTGTTCTATCTCAAGTAGAAGTCAAGATATAGGCAGATAAAAATGATGAGGGTGACCTGTTGCTGCAGGTGAATTTATTGAGAAAATGGCCTATCAATTTTGTTAATCTTTCTTTATACTTATTGGGCCGTGTCACTATATTACAATTTTTGGACTTTTACTCAGTCAATCTGTTTCACTAAATTTAACTCTGAAATGCATTTTTATATTGATATGGAAGGGTTTTGTGAAGAAAAAAAAAAGTGCGTTAAAACATTATTCATTGTTGAAAAAACATGTGATTTCTCCGAGGCTGATTTCATCGAGTCGTGTCTCAAATAATTACATAGAAAAAAGAGATAACGTTCACTCTAACAAAAACTTACAAAAAAAAAAAAAAAAGAAAAAAAAAGGATTAAACACACATTAAAACAAAAGTAAATCACTAAAAAGTACCACAGAGCGATTCCTCTTCACTCATACTGATGACAGCACTGTGGCATTTCACAACCGCAAGCTGGCAGCCTTTGTCTGTTCTAATTCTACAAATGTTACGGTCACTGTAACAGAAAATATGTCGTCCAATACTTCTAGGTGATGTTTTCCCAATAAGAAGTACTACTATCAGTTCTGCAAGATGTTCTTTGTCCATCCACATTTTGTTTAATCTCTCTGGTTGTGCTGATGTGCAGCTTCTTTCTATTTTATAAGTGTTTTTTTTTTTTTTTTTTGTCGTTCAAATTATATTTTATTCAACTATTTTTTTGTTGGATTGTTATATTTTCCAAGAAATAATTACATTTCAATATTCAAACTTCAGAATAAGTATCAATGTGGTGAAATAAACCTCCATTGTTCACAGTGTCATATGTTGATTAAAAATCTTGACATAAGCATTCTCTAGGTATCTTTTCAAATTGTATGAAAAACACTGATATATATATTTTCACATTTAATTTTTAATTGACACTGTGAGTATCCATGTTCTTTCATAGAAAATATGTACAAAAACTTTTGCATTTAGCAGACATCTATAGAACTTTAATGAGGCCTTGCAGGCTCAGAATGGCACTTAATTTTTATAGAAAATGCCCTGTAGATTTACATATGTATGAGGGGGGAGGCTTCAGAGATATACATGTTTGTGATGTACAGCTGCACCACTGAAATACTGTTGTCACTGTTAATCACATTTTTTTTGGCTGTTAGTAATAATAAGATAAAAGATAAATCTCAGTCGGTGATGAATTTAGGCTGTCATTTTAACTGGTGATGAATTTAGGCTGTCATTTTAACTATACGGTGGAATCTAAAACAGCTGGAGTGAGATGAGACAGGCAATGAACATCATCAGGCCAAGCTTGAAACAACAATTCATAGACGTCCACTGGAATGTAATCATGACTCAAACAAGACCTCCCATTATTAGGAGGCAGGCATAATCCTGTGCATAAGAAAGGCTTTCAGCCTTTGGTTACCAAAGACATGACATTTCTGCACTGAGTTTAATTACAAGTATTTTTTAAAACATCCTAATTTACAACAATATGTTATTAAAGCAGTAAGGGAGTATTTATTAGGGAATAAATTTAAAAAAAAAAAATAGTTCAGAATCATCTAAGAGGGAAAGATGGCTGTTACTGATTGCTGTACTTTGCATTTGATAACCAAAGAGGGAAAACCCTGTCTTATAAACTTAACTCATAGCAATGATTTCAGAACTTGACCCTGAGACATCAATGTATTAAATAATATGATTAAGGAATTGTGTTTCACTCTTTTGGCCAAAACTAATGGCTGTCAGTTTTTAGCCATGGGAAATCAAAACTAACTGCTGATGAGGTGGATCACAATGGGGGGGGGGGGGGGGGCTTAGTTCTTCTAAACCTCCTTCTACATG
>JBCAUA010013605.1:0-13022 GCA_038406235.1 Peronia verruculata | reverse complement strand
GCTCTAGCCGGCCCAGCACCGCCAGCTCCACCTGGCCCAGCACCGCCAGCTCCAGCCATCCCAGCACCACCAGCTCCAGCCGGCCCAGCACCACCAGCTCCAGCCGGCCCAGCACCACCAGCTCCAGCCATCCCAGCACCACCAGCACCACCAGCTCCACCTCCAGCTGGCCTGGCACCACCAGCTCCAGGTCCAGCTGGCCCGGCACCACCAGCTCCAGCCGGCCCGGCACCACCAGCTCCAGCCGGCCCAGCACCACGGCGAAATGGTCCTGCAAGACAGGTCATTGTGGAACCTGATCCAGGGCCACACTGGGTCCCGCAGGAGCAAGCACCACCATCACCGGTAGTCCCTAGGGTAAGTTTGGTGCAGTCACACTATTAGCATATAAAAGCCTGTGTTCGGGCACAATATTCATTTTCATTCACTCCCGATGTTTCCTTGGTTCTGTTTCCATGGACCAAGGAGGTTGTACACTGGAACACACTTAACCCAAAAATGGCTAGACCGAACACACAGCTGATTTGAAAGAAAAATTAATCCCAGTTTTTCTTTTCTCTTTTGCTCTTTCTTAATGGACTAGCAATAAACCAGTCAACATCTGTGGGAACACGGCTGAACCGAAAACAATGACCTTGATTTTAATGGAAGCTAGTGACCTATTCTTAATCAAACACTCAGTGCCGACACACTTGTATCTCATCGTCAGGACTAAGGCCACAAGCAGGTGTTGAAGATGTAGAGGGGTAGGGCACGTGTGAATTGCGTCAGTGAAATATGTGCTCATTGTCTGTAGAATGTAAATTGTGTGGTGTGCTGACAAGGCAACACGTGTGGTGTGCCAGATGGGCAACACGTCATTGATGCATTGTGATGCGTGCTGCCTGATGTGGCATGATGTAGTTTCAGATGACCCACGTAGTCATTTACATTGCCAATGAAATTTGACTTTGCAGGGTTTGTTCCCCTCTTCTGACAACTTCCACTATACCAATTTGGATAAACCAAAATATGTTTAAACCAACTTCATATGACGGGTCCCTGAAATTTTGGTTTAAGCATATTCTGCTGTACTATTATACTGGAGTGCAGACTGATGACTTCACATCAACAAAACACCCTTTGTCCTGCATGCCACCACTGGGTGGCTGCATGCCATGGCCATGAAGGCTAGACCTGTTGTTGCTATGCTCGACATCCTTTTCTTCATGCAGAGTGTAAATGTGTGATCTATAGGTCTTTTCGTGTGAAGAAACAGACTCAGGATTTTTTTTTTTTTTTTGACAGCTACAGCAAGAATGAAAAACAGTAGACTTGCTATTGTGACATGATGACAGAGTGAGTTTCGTTTTGTCTTGAAATGTAACATAATAACGGCATGTTGTGTCAGGCACGAGCATGATGGGGACTATCGCTTTATCTGGGTTTCTTGCCCTCATAGACATGGCTCCGCATTTGGCATGCTTGATGTCATCAGTTCACTCTCCAGTATCTATACTATAAATCTGAAATCTACAACAAAAACCCATAACAGGCTCATTGACTCCAAAATTGCTATTTATCGATATAAAATTTGGCACATCAACATTGTTACATAAATAACTGTTTCTTCTTACAGAAGCCGAAGACATCTCACTATGTTTGACATTCTAAAAAGGAGATAATAATCGAATAGTAAACTCCTGAGAGTTTTTGATCCACACTGTACGTTCCACAGAATGCCATGTCAAAACACTAGATGCGTTTTCTTTGAGAAACATTCAATTTGTGAGATGCACACACTTGCCATACATTTTAAGGCGCAGGGCAATATCTATCTGACCCTTTCATGAAGACTGTAGGTTCTCTTCGGGTAATTGTATAAGCTCCTTTGCCATGGACTGAATTTTCCATCTATGAAATATGATGTCAGTCATTTGGAAGTACTGAATATTCCTCTCCATGGAAACAGGCTTTAATGCCTACATTACTTGCCACACAAACCAGTTGAAATGTCTTATGTCCAATTTTTCACGTTATCAATGGAAAGAGAGGTGTGATGTGACTTCCTTAAAAAAAAAACAAAAAACATCTGCATTCCTGTGCTCCATGCAATGGTCCGTATGATCTAATCTCAGTGAAGCCTGCTTTGAAATCCTTTGCAGCTGAATTGGCATCATCTCGTATTCCATATCAAGGATACAAAATGACAGATTGTCTTATTTGCAAAAAAATTAAAACTTGAGATACATAAAAAACAAACTTTCTGAAATGTTGGCAAAAGTTGTAGAGTCAGGGATATGGCATTGGTGAAAATATTCTCTACCAGTGCCACTGTTCAGGAAACTGTTTTAATTTATGTCATATCAGCAGTGGAAGAAAATGCACTAATTGCTAATGGAGGCATTGCTGCTTATACCTCATACTTCAAATTTTGCAGAGATCTAATGACCTTTATACCAAAACTTCAACATGAAGAATAGAAATACACAAGCGATAGTAAGTCATCCAATTTAAAGTCTTCAGGATTTTGTTTTCATGTCCAGTGCTTTTGTATAGATGGATCAGAGTTTGAACGTACTTTTATATGTCCATTAGGACAAGATTAGCCCTGTAAACATAATAGAGATCATACAATAAGATAAACAAATGGAAAATTTATTGCTTTTAAGAATGTGACAAAATTTGAGTCTCTTTCATTTGATTACACTAGTCATGAAGGACACTTGAAGGATTTTGGGGCAAAATGAGACATATCCAAAATCGCTGTTTAGAGAAAGACAGTTTTTTCTCCAGTTGTTAGTAATCTATCATTAAGAACTAGAATTTACTGAAGACTTTCAGGAAGGATAAGTCACATTTGGTGAAAAGGAAAGGCCTTACACATAGCACAATCACTATTCCCAGTACTGATGGGTATAAGCCTACTCAAAATGTTATAAAAATGGCTTTTGTTGCATTTTTGCCCTGAAGCCCTTCACTTGTTTAATTGCTTTTTTTTCTCCCATCTTCCTCAATACATATAAAGTTGAAGATGTGGGTAATCAAGGAACCAAAAGAGTTCCAAACTTTTTGTCAAGCCTCTCCTCCACTCCTCATAATGTTATGATGATATGATTTGATATGATTTGAACAGCTTACACCAACTTTGGAAAAGTAATGACTTGAGGAACTTGGTACTGTACTTGGTAATCTAGTAGTGCCAGATGCTGCAAATGCTGATATACTTTAATGCTAAGTTCATTGATACAAACTGAATGCAGAGAAATGCTAAAATAATGACTGTGACTGCCTATCCTGCTTGATTAGTTCCTTCATTGTGTAGAATGGTTGGGGCGGATGAACTCTTTCTTTTCTGTCATGGCGAGGACCTGTGTTTCTGCAAATATTTTTCCTGTCTATTTCTCTGTATTTTCTGCCTTTTTCTTTCATTAGTCTTATTGGCTGTCCATATTTCTTTTTTGTGTGTGTGTATGTGTGTGTGCACATGTGCCATGCGTGCGCATGCGTGGGTTTAGGCATTCGGTTGTGCTCCCTGGTTATATTTAACAAGGGTTGCCTTGAGCAAGCTATACCTGTGTGATTGTTGTAAAATAAAAACTAAAATAGAAAGCCTATGAATAAAACTAAATCCTTAGTCTACTTTCATCTATGTCACAGTATAGAGGGTGTAATCAGCCCTCTAGTTTTCTCAAAACTTGATTCTGATTGCTTAGTACCCTTTTGTATTTGAGAAACGACATTGAAATCAGGCGCTCGTCAACTGAGCCAACTGGAGAAATCACGTGTTTTTCAAGTGAATGAATTTTTAACGTATTTTTTTTTCTTCACCAAACCCTTTCTATCTAAAAATACATTTCAGAATTCAACTGACTAAATAGAGCGAGTAAAGGCCCAAAAATTGTAGTTTACTGGCATGGCCTAACAAAGGTAAAGATTCACAAAGGTGATCGGCTATTTTTTTCACTAAATTCAGCTGCAGCAACCGATCATCTCCATTGTCTTTAATTGCCAATGTCTCAACTTCTACTTAAGGTAGACCAATACTTTTTTCATTCACTGAAAGGGAAATGAATAATCTTCACAGTGATACCAATAACCCCATATGCTCAAAATTTGACGAGCAGCTGATTTCATTGTGTCGCGTCTCATTTCCTATTTTCAAAGTGGTCCTATCATTAACCGCTCCAATATTTCTGATCATGAAAGCTATCAGATAGTGGACATTTTTCTTTCTTCTTAGAGGGCCAATGGAATATCAGATTCAGAATCACAGTGACATCACTCATTGAATGATCTGTTTTTTTTTTTACTTTCTCACTATCGCAAGAGTCCTGAAAAATCTTGTGACACTCTCAAGTAATTCTCATTGCTCACTGATATATATGTATTAAAGCTAGTTATGTTGGTAGAAGGGAGCAGCATAAATCTAGAAATAGTTTTTCATGATTGTGACTAAAACTCAGCGCAGTTGCTTGAATAGCTGTCTGACTCGTCAAAATCCTGTATCCGAATGTGAAAACACAAAAATCGAAATATTTATTCATCCACCCCAATTGACCATATTCAATTTCTGAATGTGCATAGAGACATGATCTTTATACCATTGTCTTGTACACATACTTTACAGTTATATTGTTATGAAATTGATAAAAACATGTACATATTATTATAATATTTATAAGAAAACTGAATACTCTGTTGCAAAAAAAAAAAAAAAAAATGACCTAAGAAAATGATTTCAAAATATATGTGTGTCTGCTGCTTAAAAATTGGACAATCTAAGATTGTAAAGAAAAGTTCAAAATAAATATTGTATTATAGTAAAAAAGGATTAAACGCCAGCAGTGTGTTTCAAAATCGTTTTACTTTTATGCAAAAGGCTTCATATTTTTTAATAGAGACCCATCTGATGCCAGAGGCATCCATCATTTTTTTTTTTTTTTAACTCAAAACTTCTTCATTAACAACTAAAGTTAAATTTTTTTATTTTCTGTCCAGAGCTACATGGATTTCCCAACATCTAACATGGTTCATTACTGACAACAACCATCATAAATTCTTCCATATTTGGATTCATCTTGGTGTTTGTGTTTTTTTCCATGAGATCATATGACTTGAATGTATTCATGAAATTCTCACGCACAACTATTTTTTGGGGTAAAAGTTGTGGGGAGTTAGATGTAGATCTAGAGTTTGTTTGTGTCGTGTTTTATGGCGCATTAGCACAATTACCATGGTGCCCAGCACAGCTGAATATTTTGACAAATTAAACTTGAACAATACATTACTTTTGAGAGTTAAAATTTAGCTAAAAATATATCAAGGACTCTTTTCCTATGTTTTATCTTTCAGATAAGCTAAGTCTGGTTCTGTTCATTCTGCTGGCTTTAAATTTGGAGCTGGTACCCATTAGAAAAGATTTTGTGACACTTTCAGACTTTTAAGTGAAGGGTCTAATGGAAAAACCAGATAAGTCACATTTTCTTTAAAGGGAGAAAAACAGAAAATAAAGTTTAGAGGTCTGTAGATTTTCACTGTATACCCTTTTAAAAACTCTCTTTTTAGTGGAACTTACCTGGTTTTTCTGAATTATTGTTTGGTTAACAAATCTTAGCTGTGTGCTTTGTAATGTTGGGGCAATAACTCATTTTTCACAAAATTGTAACTTACTAGTTTTCCACTGAAATCTTCAAGTGTATCGTAAACAGAGATGCTTAATTAATAAGCTTGTTTGCCTGATCCCTGGACTCATTACAAATGCAGGAGCAACCTCCACACCATCTCTCTCAATTCCTCTCTGCTGTGTGAGAAGGTCTGTGTTTCTGTGAATGTTTTTCTGGTCCAGTCTTTGATGTTATCTGTCCACTTCTTCCTTTTTCTGCCTCTGGCCCTTTTTCTTCCAACAGTTTCCCCTGCGGGGCCTTGGGTTTTTTGTTCCCACCTGCAGTTAGTGAAAGCCTTTGCTACTGTCTTCTGTCCCGTCTTCTGTACCGCTCTCTTTCCTCTCTCCTTTTTGAGGTGTGAACTTGATTTGCCACATTTGGCATATTATAGCCGTGATTGTGCTGATGTGCCATTAAAGTTTAAATCCCAACAAAAACAAACAATCCTCCAATACTTTCTTGTCATCATGGTTTATTTCTTACAGAATATTAGAAAAATAAATAATAAAAAAAACCCCAATAAAATTAAGAACCTTTTTTGGGGGGGGAGTGAAACTACTCTGCCATTGCCATTTATTTAAGTTCATATTTTCATGCTATATATTTTGCTTCAAATACATATATAAAAAAAAAAAAATAATATACAGAACTTTTGAAAAATACTACATTTCATGTTTTTGTGCTCTCAGGCTGTAGTAATGGGCCAGGTCATTTCCATTGTTTTTTCTTTAGATATTTTTTTAATCCTGTCTCTGGTAGAAAGTCTGTGGATATTTTAATACAAATCAACCAATTAATCAAATCTTTCCAGTTGATTTGAATCAAAACCCCGAAGCTATTTGATTCCGGAACAGAACTAACACATTTTTCCCATGTCATGTAGGCTCTTTCATCTCTAGGAGAGGGAAACAACACTCTTGATAATAATAAGTTATAATCTGTTATACATGTAATAATTTGGTCAGGTTTATCAGGTAATTTCTCATGGGTTGTTCAACTATGAAATAATTTGCTGTTATTTACGAATAAATAATCTCTCACTTGGTTCTTCCACAGCCAACACTTGAGGAAAGAATAGCACTGAAAAGTTGGCCACCACAAGTAAGTAGACATTTTTTTTTTTTACTTACAGTTTTCGTTGGTCTTCCCTAAAGATGACCTGCACGGGCAGTGGTAGGGAAGTTTTGCTCAACTTTGCTACTCAAATATTTCTTGGACAGCGGCATTTCCTCCTGCTCTGTATCCAATTTTTAAAAAAACTTTTTGGCATGCCTTGGGATGTGGAAAATGTAGCTGTTGCTATGCCAGAGAATTGCATGTCAGGCTGCTTTAATTATCAAGCCATGAGACTATTGAGTTATTGAAATATAAATACATAAAGTCTCATCCCTCCCGCTACCTGGGCAGCTTTGGACCCACAAAACTTTCATAGAGACATACATCCCTCATCTGTCAGCCTCAAAAACACTCAAAAATTTCTCTTGAAAAACATTTTCTCTGACCATCCTGGCCATGCAACTCATAATTTTTCGCTTAAGATTGAAAGACCCACTGACAATAAAAAAATAGTTTTTCGCTGATGTAAACATTGATCTTATATTATTTTATAAAATAGAAAAAGACTGTCCAACTGGCAACTAACAAAACGATTTTGAAAAATTTTTTTAAAAAAGCAAATAACACTTATAAATTTCTTCTTCTTGATGTTGAATTGAATTGAAGATGGATCTTATATTATTTTTGACTAAATGGAGAGCACTTTCATTAAATGAAATTTTTAAAAGATATGTCTATACTATGTTCTCAATACAGATAATGCAGATAGAATACAGATTTGCTGACAAAAACGTGTATTGTCTTTGAGTATAGGATAGTAAGATCTTTCTTTAAAAAAAAAAAATCAAAACTTTTCTAAATTAGAGAAGTCAAAATGTAAAAAGTTGTTTTTTGTAGATTCCAAATTGTAATTTTATAAAATGTCCATCATGGCTTACTTTGAAGAAAGAGACATTTTGATGTGATCATGTTTGCCATTTTATTTCAGGCACTGGTCCAACATTGGGGATTGTCTACTCAAAGGAATGGTGCCAGATTTTGTGTAAGATTGTTTACATGTAGATATGTATGGCCTGATATGTTTGTGTAATTGAATGTGAATAATTTTACACTTTGTATGACCCTAACCATTTTCTTCCTCATGCTGGAAAGTTTCAACTACAAATTGATCAAAAGATTGAATCTGATTGCAGAACTTTTTCACCAAATTAGATTACAAAAGATCTGTTTGTTCTCGTAGCCAATTGCTAATAGTACAACAAGCATACAGATAATGCTTATAAAATACAGATTATTGACAAAAGATTACAAGGCCTTGTCTTGGAGTATTGGCTGTTTATTAATATACTAGAAGAAAAGAACCAATGGCCTCTGTGGGAGATTATTTAAATAATAATAGCTTTGTGCCTTCAAGTTTATGGCAAAGCAAGCGCACCTTGATGTTATTTTGGTTGATGAAACTGAATGTTACTCAAAGAGAACGTGTTTTTGAACCCGCCATAGTATCGAACATACAGGTTGGATCAAGCAGCCTCCCGAGCTTAGTATTCCATTATTTGCTGTATTTGTAGTATAACATTCAAGATAATAAGCTTTTTTCGGGTTTATGTACATAGAAACACATATCCATATGCAACAATACTGTGTACCAAATTTTAGATGGATTTCAGCAGTTTTCGAGTCCATAAGCCTGTTGCGGAGTTTCTTGCAAGTTTATAACATAGATTTGTTTAAAAAAAAAAAATTGAATTAGTGAAGTTACAATTTTTGGCATGTTATATTTTCAGTTCCTCATTATATTATAGATTCGGAATTGTTACCTAACATTATGACATGAGGGGACATAGCGGTGTGATTACAAGTGATCTTTTACATTTCAGAAACTGGTACGAATTGTGGGCGGGGGCGCATCTCGTAGTAGAAGTCAGGTAAGAAAAGATTTGGTTATTGAGGCTTCTAATTTTGACTTACGTACTTCCATGCAGCGATATGTATGACATACAATGCAAACTAGGTACTCTTCACAAATTACACAAGCATCACATTCGAATTACATGCACACATGAAACATTCTACATATAGTACACACACTACATGTCCTTCCACTACTACTTACATGACAATTATTAGTAATAATTACAACATTACAGAGCATTTATATAGCACTTATCCCTGCACAGTTATACAAGGCTGCAGCCTTTTGGCCCTCTAAACCTTGTCAATCTCGTATGAGTGTGGTCCTGGTCTGTTTCTACCAGAGAAGTTAGAACTTGAAAGTAGAAATGCCACATTGATTTCTGTCCTCCAGTTATACAGGAATATGATTATGATTGCTCATTTATGTCCACTGGAACATACCCTAGCCCTCACCCTAACCTTAGCCTTACAATCAAACAACAACATTAGTGTTTGATTGTAGGGTTAGGATTATGGCTAGGGTGCATTGTAAAGACTTAAATTATTAATCATAATCATGTCCCAAAATAATTTGAAGGCAGTAATCGAAATGTCCCATTTTTGATTCAGGGTTGCAACTTTTGCAATAGAACAGACTGGGATAGCATTTAAACAGGAGTGCCTAATAATGTATCATGCACACTATACGTGGAACATGTTAGGCAATTTCAGACCTGCGTACCCTCCCCTGTTTTGATCTATCATCCTGCCTTTCCACACAAGGAGCATAAACTCCTGCATTCAAGCAATTTGGACATTAAAATTACTTAAATTCTTATTCTTCATTTTATTATCTTCTGTGTTGTGGTTTTAATCTGGCTTCTGGGTAATGCTACCGCCTGTAGTCATTTTTCAGGTCTGTTTCCCATTGATCCTGCCACTTGCCAATCTTTTTTAATCTTTTCTCTTATTCTAGTTTTTACTTCTCCTTTGCTGCGGCCCGTATTTATGTCTATGTTGTCCTTTTGGATACTGTTTTTGGCTAGCCTATCTGCGATCTCATTTCTGTGTAGTCCTACATGTGATGGTACCCTTACTACTGTTACTATTCTGTCTTATTTCCTTAGTTCTGTATTAGCTTTTAGTTTTTCTGTTATATCTTCCCTTTCTTTTTTTCTTTCTGCTGTCTAATCCTTTGATACTGGCCATTGAGACTCTAAATATCATTAGGTTCTCATGTTCTGCTTGTTTAAAGTTCTCTGTGGCTGTTTTGACTTGCTGTTATTTCTGCCATAGATACAGATGCCTTATCTTTTAGTCCGTTTTCTATTGCTGTTTCTAATTCTGGGAAGCACACCCCTATTTCTATTTTTCCTTCTCAGATGCAGCCATTTTTATTGCCATTGTTTCTTTCCTTCTTATATTTAATGCTATGCTGACATCTGTTTCTGCTGCAGTTCCTGTGGTGGGGTCGGTCTCTTGTGTTTTACTTCCATACTATTTTGGTCTTCCTTCGTCATTTTCTTTAGTTCCTTTTCACGGCCTCTGATTACTGGTTCATGATATGGGCGACTTTTACTGGTCCGAAAGTGAATTGCTTCATATGCTGGGTGGTCTTTGCCTTAATATACCTTGGAACTGTAATTTCTTCTAAGTTCAAAGGAACTATTCCTGTTACCACTTTCAGTGCCTGTATATTACTGGTTTTTTTTTTTTTTTTCTGCTCCTGTTATTGTACGTACCATAGGTCTTGGTTTTGAACTTTGTCCAACCTTTCTCGATTTGTTCTCACTGCCCCTCCTTGATTCTAATGACTGTTGCAGTTCATCTTGATGTGCCTTCCATCATAAGTTTGGGTCTAATGAAGCCTAAAAATTTAGTTCTGCTGACTATATTGTTATTCTGGCCTGTTGCTTTTTCCGTCTCTGTGCTCTAAATATCATCGCTGTCTCTTTCCTGTGTTTATTCTTAGGCCCCATTTTTCCAGCTGTCTTGTTCCTCCCATGGGGGCCCGGGGTTTCTAAGTAGGTTCTTTGCTCCCATCTGCAGGCAGTGTAAGCCCGCCCATGGTAGGGCATCTCCCATGAAGTGCTACCCGCTACATTCCAGGGGAGACATCTCTCTCCCCTTGCTCCTGTCTTCTGTCCCGCTTTCTTTCTTCTTCTTGACATGTAAATGTATACTGTGCTGATGTGTTGTTAAACCCCAACACAGCACAGCTACCCAGCCGTCTTGTTATTCTAAGTTTCTCTTCCTTTTAATTTGGGCTCTCATTACCGTATGTTTTCGTCTGTTATTCTCAGGACTGAGTCATCAGCGAATTGCGAAAGGCTGACTGACGCTCTATTTACTATTACTTCCTGCTCCAAATTGTTCATCAAAATTGTTAAAAGTCCCTGTGGTCTTTCGATAGTTCATTATTTACCCTAACTTGAAAATTACGATCATCTGGGAATGCTTCTAGATAGTTAGTTATTGGTCCCGTTATTCCCATCTTCTTGGTTTTATAGATTATTGCTTCCATCCAGCTGATGTCATAGGCTTTTTTGAGGAAAACAGCAAATCTTACTTCTTTATTTATGAATCCTTTTTTTGACTTGTGATACAATTTCACCACCTAGTCTGTTGTGCTATGGTTTGATCTAAAGCCAGACTGGTATTTGCAGGTGTACATTTTCTTTATCCGAATGGTATTTTAGTCCATTGTTAATGACTGTTTCCATCATTTTTCTGAAATGTGATAATGAAATGGGTGTGTACGACTTGAGGGTTATTCCCTGTGTATTACGGTTGCTGTTTTCCAGTTCTCGGGTAGCTTACCTTGCCTTAGTATCATACCTTATTTGCTGTTGCGAGGGTAGGCAGGTCTGCATATTCCTCACATTATACACACTATGCACACAGGACATACTAGTTACTACACTCACATTGCATGTTATGCACACTCGAAAAGCAAAACTAGTTGGATAATTTGATTGATCGTTAGGTAGATATGCACATAGATTGAAAGATAGACAGACAGCCAGCCAGATAGATGGATAAACAAATGGACAGGTGGGGTTTTATTAAGATAGATAGGATACAGACAGACAGACAAGACAGACAGACAGATATAGAGAGATAGTTAGATATATAGAGAGAGATAGATAGAGATAGACAGACACATAGACAAACAGATAGAGAGAGAGAGAGAGAGAGAGAGACAGAGAGAGATAAATTGATTGGTTGATTGATTGATTGATTGATTGATGGATAAATAGATATAAATAGATAATTGATAGATAGATTGATTAATTGATTGATTAGTGAAATAGAATAGATAAAGGGATAGAGAGAAATTAGACAGAGATTAGATAGAGAGGGAAATGGAGAGAGAGATGGATGATTGGTTGTTTGGTTGGTTGATTTGATTAGATAGAGTGACAGATAGATAAGCAGAGAAATAGAGAGATATTCCGATAGAAAGATAGATGAAGTAGACAGATTAAGTGGATAGAGTAGAAGGAGAGTAGATAGACATAAATTAGAGCTAGAGAGATTAGATGGAAACGGGGAAATAGAGAGATTAGATCACAAGGGAGATATAGAGATAGATAAGAGGTAGATACACAGGAAGTTTGTTAGACAGAGAGAGAGAAAGGAAGAGAAAGTGAGATTAGAGAGAGGATGGATGGATAGTGGATGAATAGATGGATTGGATGAGATAAAACAAGGCACAGACACAGACCCAAATACATAATTACATCGATCGCTTGACTCATATATACACATTGAAGACACTGTACATGCTATGCATATTTTACAAACTTGGTTACAAAGTTTATCACATTAAATAAAGATATCGGAATCCATAGACAGAACCTTAGATACCGAGATGCATACGTTAATAAATAGTGAAATACATACAGTTGACCTCTGGATTATGAACAGCTGGGTTTACAAATAAATCGGTTTTACAAACAAGCTTTGTGAAAAAACTTTACCTTATGAATAGTGTGTAAACAATTAAGGTGCAGTGTGATTTTCATTGAATCTAAGGTCACAAAAAACAAAAGACAGAATGTAAAAAAAATACCATGCAAGTTTTGCTGAGGCTGAAATGTTTACCATCATTTCAATGTATTGGTTTATAAAGAGCAGAGTCCCGGAGCAGTGTAAGTTCATTAACCGAGGGTCCATTGTAGTTAAATAGTTATCGAGATGGAAGTATACTTGAATACAATGTGTATGCAGATAGTTACATAGATATACAATATGTCCATAGAGTTATTCTGCTGTTAGGCTGAAAATAATTTGGTATACTTTCATATTCATATGTGGCAGTATCTGCAGAAAGGGTCCAGATGTTGCAAGGACAATAATTGAGAACAGGGAGAAAAATGGTCAGAAATCGATTTTCCTACGTCATGGAGTTTTTTGTCTTAA
>JBCAUA010013594.1:0-13022 GCA_038406235.1 Peronia verruculata | reverse complement strand
TTTTTTTACCACGGTTGTGGACAGCTGAGATAACCACCACTACAGGAGGCTGAAAAGCTTATAAAAACCATAACCATACTTACGCGTCTTTCAACCTCCTGCGAGTGATTGTCTGATTATCTCGGTGTGAAGAATTGTCCCGACATACATTAAATGGTAAACAAATTTTGGATGAGCCATAATTATGGAAAAATAACAATGATTGTAATAATCACAAAATGAGGATATTTATCAACCAATAATATCCAAATTCAGTCGGCACGGATGATCTTAGTAATCGTGATGCTTTATTTTTTGCTGGGGATTAAAGCCACGGTTTTGACCCTAATGCTGTTCCTCGCGTTCAGGATAAACACGGTTATCTCTGAGCCCAGACGAATAAACATCAGTTGTGCAAGGTCTGTGGATAAAAACATGCATTTGTGATTATTTCAGAACAATAAATTTATCAGGAAGAATCAATGAAACGAGTACATTGTTCAAATTTACCCCGTCTATGTGTTTCTGTGAGTGGCTTCCTGAATTCCTGGTGCATTAACCTGGGAGTGTTGAGCTAAGAAATTAGCTGCTGAGTTCTAGGTCTGACAAACGTAATGGCTATGTCATGTCAGTTTCATTCCTGTGTTGTCTTTATCCCCTCTACCCTCCCTCCATCTACCTAAAAGTCCTGTTCACGACAGACATTCATAAAAACATAACGATGTTTTTGCACATTGGCAGTTCGCGTTTATTTTTTAGTCGTTATCCTTACTGCTCCATCCTGTGCATTGCAAACTGTGGCTTCCGCTCCTAAGAGACCAAAGGACAGAACAAAACATGTTTTGTTCATACCACGGGCTCCTCAGGGGAGATTTAAGCTTTCTCTGTGGTCTTGGTCATTCAGAAGGCAGTCGGTTTTTTATTTTGACCCTATGCAAACCTGGAGTTTGTTGTTATGCTATGCTGTTTCATATTATTGACTATATAACCGGGAGGTTCGTCTTTTGAGGTAGGTTCTGTCAAAACCCAGGCTCTTAAAATGTAAGAATGAAAAACAACTGTCTCGGAAAAATCATCCTGATATTCCATTATTTTGATCAATGAAACGGACCCTGGGAGGGAGCATTTGCGCACGCGCGCACACACACACATACACACACTCACACACACACATACAATAATAACAATAATAATAAAGCTAATGTAAAAAATATACCACGTCAAACATATCATGCCAATAATAGTTCATGACTGAAGCTGTTGATTCCACTGATAGTTGAATGCCTCCTGGCTGGCACGTCTCAATTAATTAAGCTATCCATGTGAAACATACATTGTGAAATTTGCCATATTTCATATGATGATCATGCAGTCTAAACCAATAACTCGATAGATTCCAAGCAGGAAGTAAATATAGTCTTTTAAGATACCACTCCACTCGTAACGAACTGACGCAATCGGGACGTATGTCATTAACAAACCTCGTCATTGCTAAATAGAGTGTGAAAATCCGTGGTTGTTACCAGAACCCCAGACCTTCTTGGATGATGAGTTTTGGAGAGCCGTGCCATCTCAATGGGCTGTCTGCCGTGGATTACGTAACTTTTTGTCAATGGGGCTAGGAGTATAGGCCATGCCGGTCCCAGAAGGACATCCGAGGACATTAGCGGACGACGACAATGATGTCCCCGAGGAAATCGTGTGGTTACGTCACCAGACTAGACACTGTCGTGGTTGGATTTTTATGTGCTATGGTGAGTCAAACATTCTGTGCACTTTGTATCGTTTGTCTTCTATCTACTACCATTTTTTTTTTTTTTTTAAAATCCATGTCGGTGTTAGGGTGCAAGCACAGTGCAGTCTTTTCCTTTCCATTTCAGTGTTAGGGTGCAAGCACAGTGAATTCTTTTCCCTTCCATTGCAGTGTTTGGGTATAAGCAGAGTGCATTCTTTTCCTTTCCGTTTCAGTCTTTGTTGTCAAATTTTCCAGTGGCTCCACTCGCATCTATAAAGATAAAAATTAACGCTACGAAAGTGCAAATACGGTGTATCCTTCTAGTCACAATTCCACTACAATGCAAGCTGCTAAGAGCCCTGCTAGCTCGCAGCTCACCTGGGATTAGAGTCACAGTATCCGCTTCAGTTCTGTTCATGATAGTTCATGTAAAATGTTATGTCGTTAGTTTTGTGTTTTCCTGTTTGTTTGTTTTGTTATGTTTTTGTTTGGGGGAAGGTTGGAGAGGGGGGGGGGGTGGGGTGGAGAGACACAGGTTACGCCACTGAATTAGTGGAGGGAGCCGATACCAAGACGGGAGGGAGATGAATGCACTGTGCCTGCACCTTAAATGGCCCACATCTCTGTATGATTATGTTTGTGTTGCTCAGAGTTCGACATATCAAATAATTTTCTTTCATTTTCGCTGTTTCCTTTTGCGTATCTTTGCATGTTTTTTTTTTCTGTCTGTTTGTTTTGTTTGTTTGTTTGTTTGTTTGTTCGTTCGTTCATTTTCAGCCAACATTGAATTTGTCATTTTACCTTCACAGTCAATGTAAATATTACACATCTACATATTGATAAGTTTATACCGTTCATCAGTGCACACCAACTCTTTTCTTTCATCCTTACTATAACCTTCTTTAGTCAGAATTCATCTGTGTTATCTTTCCTGTACGGCTTTTGCTCTTTTTCATTTTATTTGTTTTCTTTTGAATCAGCAAAATCTATTTTCTAACATTCTTTTTTGTCAATGCGTTTTGTTTTGTGTCATTTAAAACAAAATCTTTTTTGTTTATGATCAATAGTTCATCTTATACTGTATCGTTATTTGCACGTCAGCTGTTCATGATTACGTCTATTAGTCTCTTTTTCTCAAAACGTACTTCTGATTAGTGCTTTTATCTCCCCGTCGGTCACAGTTTTGTTACCCGACCACCCGCGGGGGCCCATGGTTTATAAGTTGGCTCTCTGCTCCCACCTGCAGGCGGTGAAACCCCACCATCCGTGAGGTGTCTCCCATGGAGTGCCATCCTCGACTTTCGAGAGGAGACATCTCTTCTCTCTTTCTTTCTCCTTGCTCCTGTCTTCTGTCCCGCTTTCTTTCCTCTCTTCATCTTGACGTGTAAACGTATCTTACCGTGTTTGACACAATATAGCCGTAATTGTACTCATGTGTCGGTAAACCCAACACAACAGTTTCGTTATTTTTGAGCTCACAATTTGAGATAGTTCACTACAGAATGAGTGAAAAAAAAATAAATAAATAAAATAACAAGGGGGGGGGGGATTCGGGGAAATTGGGGGGGGGGGGGTGAACATGCAAATGTAATAATCAATAACAATAAAAAAAATAGACGGCTCAGCTTTTCGCCTATTGAAATTTGCCAATTATCACATTCGATTCTCACAAAGTAAAATCGATGCTGCAATGCCATAATGGCCATTATCCACAGCACAGATCAATGTCACTAAATTGAATCACAGCTCCAGAATATCGATCTTTGAATCTGTTCATCCGTTTAACTCTGTAATTAACTTTGAGCTGCAGTGCTTTGATCACGGCTTCGACTTTCACATTAAGCCTTTTGTAAAAAAGAGAAATCTTGTGTTCTCTGTCTCTGTCTCTCTCTCTCTCTCTCTCTCTCTCTTTCTCTCTCTCTCTTCATCTTTTCTGTTTCTGTCTCCTCACCACACCTCTTTGTATCTTCGCATCATTGAATTCCTCTTTCTCTCTCTCTCTCTTTCTTTCCTTCTACCAGACACACTGTCCTTTCTCTACCCTTTTCTCTATGCCTCATTGTTTGCTTCATTTTCCTCTCTCTCTCTCGCTCTCTCATCCAGCCCTCCCTGTCTCTTTCTCTCCGCACTACTCTCTTTTTTTATCTCTCAGTCCACCTGTTTCTCTCTATCTCTCTTTCTCACTCACTCACTCACTCACTCACTCACTCACTCACTCACTCACTCACTCACTCACACACTCCCTTACTCACTCTTTTCTCTATGCCTCATTGTTTGCTTCTTTTTCCTCTCTCTCGCTCTCTGATCCAGCTCTCCCTGTCTCTTTCTCTCCTTACTGCTCTCTTTTTTTTAATCTCTCAGGTCACCTGTTTCTCTCTGTCTCTCTTTTGACTCTCTCTCTCTCTCTCTTCTTTTGTAGTATCTCTCCATCTTTTTCTCTTCCTCCCTCTCCTCATCTCTCTCTCCATCTCTCTTTCTTGGGCGCTTTATTTGTTTCCATCTCTCTGTCTATTCCTCTTTTCTGACTTTGACTCATTCTCTCTCATAAAGCATTTCATTAACCAACGAATTAACCTTTATTTGTTGGTACAGAGACCAATAGAAAAAAAAAAGTTAGGCCAAGGCTTTGCACTTGACCGAAATAGACTGTGCAAGAGGCAAAAACACGAGGTTTTGGCATGAGCTTTGCCGCGTTGTTCCGGCTGTGAATCTGGTCATTTTGCGACAGCCTCTCAGTAAGAAAGGATAGCTGCCAAATTCGGCCAAATTATATTTATTTTGGCTGTGGGCCCAGTGTGGTCATTTGGCTTGCAGATTGTTCTCAGGCCTGGCATGCCATTTTCCCTTTTGTTTTCGTCTGATGGACTTGGCGAGTAGGCTGAGATGGGTCCCCGCATCCATGAGTACGACAACTGTACATCCAGTGGGTCATGCTATATCATTAACTTAACAGCTCGTTTGCATATTCGCTCTTTTACCACTCATTTATAACCTCTCTGGCTCACTCATCCACTCATATTTATCCACTCATCCATTCATTCATTGTTCATTCATTCATCCGCTCATAAAATGTTAGTTATTCAGTCAGTCAGCTTGTCAGCCACTCTTTCACTCACTCACTCACTCACTGACTCACTGACTTACTCACTCACTGACTCACACACTCACTCACTCACTCACTCACTCACTCACTCACTCACTCACTCTCTCACTCTCTCACTCACTCACTCACTCACTCACTCACTCACTCACTCACTCACTCACTCACTCACACGCACGCACACACACATACACACACATCGAACTCAGTTTTCTGTTGCGCTATCTCCATGTTTGGCATTTTGAGAAAACTCATATTTTGTGTATAGCAACTGTTTTGCACAAAGGAGATAGGACAAATGTAATTTTCAGAATCTGCCTGTATGGGCAAGTGATCGATGAAATGATTACATTATATGGTAGATGTACTATGGCTCTTTCATACGACATATATCTCCAAACAGCCCAAAAGGGGAGACAGAGAAACAAAGAGCTGAACTCAAGACGTATGCCTTTCTAAAAAATTTCTTGTAGGTAAGCTACACAGGGACAATCCCTCCTTCTCACTTCCCGTTCCTCCCCACCCTTACCCTTTCAATTTTCTATTGCTTATTATCATCCCTGTATTCCTCTCCTTACACACCTCACACCCCCCCCCCCACTCCTGCACATACATAATACCGTGTTGCTTGTTCTTGCAAGACACGATTTCTGGCTCTACAATATCCAGTCTCACTCTCTGCTTGTTCTTGTAAGACACTGTATCTGGCTCTACAATATCCAGTCTTGCTCTCCACTTGTTCTTCTAAGACAAGGCCTCTGGCTCTAAAATATCCAGTCTTGTTCTCCACTTGATCTTCTAAGACACGTTCTCTGGCTCTACAATATCCACTCTCACTCCCTGTTGTTCTTGTAAGACACGGTCTCTGGCTCTACGATATCCAGTCTCACTCTCTACTTGTTCTTGTAAGACACGGTCTGTGGCTCTACAATATCCAGTCTCACTCTCTACTTGTTCTTGTAAGACACATTCTCTGGCTCTACAATATCCAGTCTCACTCTCTGCTTGTTCTTGTAAGACACGGTCTCTGGCTCTACAATATCCAGTCTCACTGTCACACCTCTTTTCCCCCTAACCCCTCTCCCAGCTCCTTCCTCCTCTATTCAGTAGATACCTTCCCATCTTACACCCATTTCCTGTTCTATCTAATATTTATATTTTATATTCTTATATTTTATTTTATATTTATATATTTTATTTTGTAATATTTCTATCTTATTTACATCTCTTGATGGACAAATGAGAGTTTTATTTCCATTGTCACACGATTGGGTCATTTGCCGTACAATGTCCAGTCTGTCTGTCCTACTGTCTCACCCTCCCCCTCCCCTGCCCTCCGGTCTCCCCGCACATGTACACATTTTTTTACATCACCCATTAAGATACACTTGTATTATATTCTATATATAATATACGTTAAGTCAGCTGCCTGACAAATCTAGTATCATTTCGTTCCTCCACCCCACATTCCCCCATCTCCCTCTTCTAATTCTTGTTATACCTAGACAAGTCCTTTCGCTATAAGAAACAGATCTCTTTCTCGTCTTTCCCTTTATATAGGCTATATATCCAAAACGCATCCTACACAAAGTACTGACTAAAACAAAACAAAACACACACACAAAAAGCAATCCCTTAAATCCCACCTCTCCTTCCCTATTCCTGTATTCATCCACATTCTATTCTCATTATACACGTAGATTTTCTTTGCCACACACAGGGAAAGACGTCCTTATATATATATATATACGACACCAGCGGCTCCCTAAGTTTTTTTGGTTTCACACTAAGACTATGTCTCTCAAAGTCCGTCCAAACCCCGGCCAAATCACCAAGCACCGAGAGCTGGCGGCCCTGGAGACCAATCTAATGCACAGATTTTTTTTTTTTTTTGGCCAGGGTGATCGAAGACGGGGGAAAAAAAAAAAAAAAGGAAAGGAAAGGACGAAAGACACAGAGAGAGAGAGAGAGAAAAAAAAGAAGGCTTTACTATCGATTGGACATTAGGATGCAATAGCCATCCTTTGGTCCATCGAGACCCTACCGACCCCCCGACCCTTTTCCGTCTCCCTAACATCCTCTTAAAGAATAGCGACCGCTTCCTCTCTCTCTTCTCTCTCGCCGACCGACAACTCGCCACTCCCTCCCTCCCTCCCTTCCTACTCCTCCGACCTCCCCCCTTCCGAGCCGTTTCCTGCCGGACTACAGCATCCTCCCCCTCCCTTCCTCCTTTTCTGCATTGCCTGAAAAAAAAAAAAAAAAGCACCAAGCCCAGTGATAGAGAGTCTAGTGGTCGCTCCCTTCTCCTGACCCTATCTCCCAGCAGATATTATTTTTTTACTGCCTGGACTGCGTCACGTCGTCGTTGGTTACCTCAGGATTGCGCGGCTGATTAACTGCACATTTCGGCCCTCTTCTCCCCGTGCGGGGATTTTAAAGTCTGTGCGACAGTGGACTTAATAGCTTCAAAATAATATATCATAAGTCTGGGACTTAGGAGTATAAAATGGAAAGAGACTGATATATGTCAGTGACTTTATGAAAGAGACAGGATTTTAGGAGGGTTACGTTGTAAATTATAAGCACTACTTGAAATAGGTAGAATATGATTTTTAAATAGACTACAGGTCTAAATGACCTTTAAATATCAAGTATCCAAGGATTAAAGTGCTCAGAGAGAGAGAGAGAGAGAGAGAGAGAGAGAGAGAAAGAGAGAGAGAGAACACAAAAGCTGGTATTTGTCGCACACTATATTATGGAATGCTAAGGTGAAGTGTCTTTCTTCTAGAGCAAACTTAACGGTGGTGGCAGGCAGAATCTAGAAGAAAAAGCAATCAAACAAACAAACAAACAAACAAAACAAAACTTTGAGGTTGTGTTGAAGTATTGTGGA
This sequence comes from Peronia verruculata, assembly GCA_038406235.1. NCBI lineage: Eukaryota > Metazoa > Mollusca > Gastropoda > Systellommatophora > Onchidiidae > Peronia > Peronia verruculata. The sequence continues at coordinate 5,315 of JBCAUA010013594.1, read as the reverse complement.
GAGGAGATTTACTGTAAAGATATATATCCCGAGAATCCCGAGGCAAAGTATGAAGAATCTAGTTTGTCTTTGACTAGATCGGCCTCTTTGACACATGCAGAAGTGGAATGCTAGAGATGTGACCATTTAAAAGAACTGGGAAAAGGAAATCGCACTGCTATTTTCAACGACTTTGTGGCCTGTTGGCCTACTGGTACGTAAGCCTGACGTCTAACCTACAGGACACAAATGTCCCCCCCTCCCCACTCAACCCCCCCCCCCCCCAAGTGCCAAGTGTGCAGTCAATCATATTAACGGAAATCTTTGTCAGCATTGACTCTTTTCATGAATAATTTGCCATTGTAAGAATTCCATTATGCAGACAAATTTCGCCAGCTCTTTAACCCATTTTCTTCTTCGGTATAAATATTAAGTAATAAGGGGGGGAGGGAGGGTAGAAGAAGGAGAGGGGATAAAGGCACGAACTCCAAACCAAGACTTCAGTCCTTTTTTCATGGTTTCTGCCATCCATGGAAAAATAACACACACACACGCACACACGCACATGCACACACACACACACATACACACACACACATGCACGCACACACTGGACAAGCAGACAAGGGTAGGGAGGAAAGGGGGCGGGGGAGGGTAGCAGGTAGACAAAATCCAGCAAAATTTTCTATCACATTGGGGGACGAGATGGTAATGCCAGCTCTTTTATTTTGCCTCTATTGATAGCAGCAACTATTGTATTTGGTCTTGTGAGCATTCCTACTGCAAAAAACAATTGAGAAACAAACAAACTAACAATAAAACGAGACTTTGGCTGGAAGCTTACATGCAGATTGAATGACACAAAAGGATATTAGCTTATCGAGTTGTAAATATAGACGCTAAGGTCACATTTGAGAGCCAAGAACAAGCCCTCCAGGAAAAACTGGAGACAGGAGACTCCATATTTCATGGTCTATGGTTACTTCATATCCTCTCTGCCAAACTGTAGAGTTTTATGCACATTGAAGATTTTCTAATGTATTTTACAATAGATTTCGTTTTTTTTTTTTTATGTTTCCTGAAACTTTGTGTTTATGGTCTTATTTTTCCATCTCCTCCAAAATTTACCAACACATTCTCCTCATGCTTAACCCACACTTTCCTTGGCATAATAAAAAAAAAGGCATAACTTTTTTAAAAAAAATATCTTCTTTACTTTTTGAGATTAAAAAAAAAAAATGAATAAAAATGCCAATTTCATTCAAATTTCATGAATAGCATTTTCAAAAATCCATTCATTTAAACAAACAAACAAACAAACAAACAAACAAACAAACAAAAACGTCAATTTACTCTTGTCATTTTTTTTTCTCCAGATATTAGATGTCAGATACGAAAGTTTAGAACGATCTGGTTTTTGTAGTAACAGTGGAGATGGATATTGCTCAATCTAAGGTGGTGGCCTTAATCCATGGCACCCAGGCACGCTAGCAAGTTTCCAAAGATATATTCTGAATCAGACAAACATGCCCGTTGCACATTTACACAGTATCATGACCTAAGGTCAAAGACAGACAAAGGATTCTGTCAATGTAGTTATAGTTTACGTTTCTTTTGACCAAATAGTTCTTGAGTACCCAGTTAAACAGTCTCTAGTGACAAACATAGCTACTTCAGCTGAAACAACAACAATAAGCTGTAAGCCACAGCTGAAACGCTAATGCCATCTCAAGATTTAAAATGGACTAAATGTGGAATTTTTAATATAACCTCATCTCGTTTAAGAGACAAGATGAAGATGAGATATACGGTCCATTATATTTGCCTTCATAGGGATTTTTTTTTTTCACTGGATGAGACATATCACTAAGAAACGTTAATTCACACACGAAAGCGCACATTGTAGACATTAAACTGCCACGATCGGCGTCCTTATAAAGCTCTTTGTTTATTAGTGTATGTCGGAACAAGGATTACTGTCAGGCGACACCTCCTTGTGCCCAATAACAGTAGATGCCGTCATATGATATTTCACTTATATAAATGCAAATTTTTTGGCTGACTCGACCATAATTATCAACGATAACGAGTTTTTATGCCAGGGAGCAGCGGATACGGGTTCATTGGCTTTAACAGCTTTCATTTGAACAGATAAAGAAGAAAAAAAAAATCAATAACATCAAGAATGGCTGCATGCACAGTCAAATCTGTCACGCCCTCGATGGGGCAAAGAAAAGCACAAAGAATTCACATACATACGTTATCGCAAACTGAACTATTTCGGGAAAGATTTCCATATGCAGTAATGCAGCCTAGACTTTTATCTGACAATGACTTATGTGATACAATACTGTACCATGTAAATGAAGTCCTAACCTTGATTTAAACCCTCTCCTCCCCCTCCTAATCGAAACAAAGTAGGAAAAGATTTCCATTTCCTATCCAATACGATGTAGCCAAGATTGTAAAAAGGGTTTCGTTCGATTATGGCTTATGTGTTTTAAATGGACATGTCCTAGAGAGCCTGACGTCCCTGCCATAACTAGTATCGGGCAGATGGAGCTCGCCAGCCAGAGGGAAGGCAGTCCATCTTGGGGAAGGAAACCTCAGATTTCAACCCCCGCTGTCCTGCTCATACTCGATAAACCTTGAGGAAAAATCCGGAGTCGGAGCTCCTAAGGCAGTTAGACATTGCTTACATCCTCGCTCTGGCAGCTTCTGTTATGACACTGGTGTCAAACTGTAACAAATTTGCTATACCTTTGAATCCTTCAATATGGAGGGGAAAAAACAGGGGGGGGGGGGGACATGCAACATGGGCAATTGCCTCCTCCCCATATTACCCTGTCCAGGCTATTATCCGGCCTACCTGGAGAGGCAACTCCAACTTTGCCTCTGAAGTGGTCACAACACCGGACCAATAGTTACCGATAATAAGCTATTGCTCGAGGTACATGGAGTTCAGCACCAGGGATTGGAAGGGAAGCTCGGGTCTCACTAGAATGATATCGCCAGCTTTAAGGGGGTAGCATTCAGCCAGTAAGATGCTGTTCCGCTACAGTCTGCTATCCTCATTGTGTAAAAAAGCCATTCGAACAGCGGTTTGAAAACGATGTGCCAGGCAATAAAAGAACTGAACAAAAGGGACGAGCTCTTGAACTGGGATGTTAATATGTCCGGAGAATCCTTTGGCATCATTCCTTGGTCAGTACTGACCGTGGTTAGTGTATCTGCCATGGCTGATTACTCCTGATGGCGTTGCGCCTGACCAATATGAGGCAAAATGAACAAGAACCGACATCGACTGCTTGAACTGTGCACTTTCGGAGACCTGTCCTTCACCAGCACGTACTTCCAGACCTAGCCACAGCACAAAATCTCCTGGAGACACTCGCGCTTAAAACACTGGCATCAATTGGCCTTCATGTCAGGTACAACGCCATCAAGAGTAATTAGTCAGGGCGGATACACCACCCATGGTCAGCATTGATGGAGGGACGATGACCTTTTTTTATTTATTGTTATGAAAATCTTACGCCTGACCCTAACATCATCTCTTACCCACACAAGTAATTGTGACATTGCAATACATAAGAACTGCAATGCATCTTGATCTTGTTTTCTTATCTTGCTTGTAGAAATCTTTGCCCCCATTTTGCTGCCAGCCAAAATCTTTCACTCAACTGTCGATGAGTGACATGTATAGATCTAGACCTCAGCATAAATTGCAACACTTACCTCAGTCGTTCTAATATTGAGCATGCATGTGAAGGACTTCCCGTTACTCAGAAATCACACACAAAATTGTACATTATTCCGAGAGAACAATCCACAACACTGTAGACACGATAGAGACCAATTACGCCTTTACAGAAGAATCCGAGATCTAGATTGAGTACGTGATGTCTCTAATGTAGTCAAGTTAGCTCTTCAGTGAAAAAATCTCAAAATATTCAATAGCATACGCTTTTTTTTTTACGAAGTTGTTGGTGTGGGTTTTGAAGTTATGCTATTCTTATTTTCTTAAACCTATTCTCTTTAACTTTTTATGAATACATTAAAAAAAAAAGCTCGTCAAATCAATGCTTCCCTGCCATCAACACAACACTTTCAACGCTCGCACGAGTCTTGTTCTCTCTCTATCCCCCCCCCACCCTCCTCCTCCCTCCCCGTTATCCTTGCCCATCACACACGTAAAAACACTCACACACATTACATTTTATGTGTTGTTGCCGTCTAGCCTCAAACACACCATGAGTTGTACTCACTAATACAGTCAATCACATTATACCATTGCTTGTTTAGAAACTACTGCACCAGCAAAGTTAGCAGCCTCAAGCCGACACGCTTAGAAATTGGAATAAAATCTCGGTAGAGAAATAAAGCAACATGCCTGATGTACGTAATATCCAAACGCCAATGTAAAAGCAATGATAAAAAGTAAACCAGAAGATGAGCAAGATGGAGAAAACGAGCGAAGCGAAGCAGAGAGATAATCAAAATAACAGTAGTAAAAATAATTGGCCAAATGAAGACCAGAATGAGATTCGAAAGTTTTGCCAGTACCATCAATTTATTCTGTTTTTATAATGAACAAAATGTGTTCTTCAGATTGTAGTTTGTTTCTTTTAGTGCATTATGTTAGTTGTCGCTAGGCAATGCTTTTAACACACTTTTCATAAAATAATAAAACTAATGACCACGATGACAATAACAATAGTAATAATGATTATAATATATCACCCCTACCAATAACAACAACCAGGACAAGAGCTCTGGATATGAAGAAAAATAAGGGGTGAGAGTAGGGGAAAAGAAGGCAGAAGAGGAAGAAAGAAAGAAGGGGAAAAAAAGACAAAAGATGAGAAAGAAAAAGAAAAGAAAAGAGCAGAAGAAAGAAAGAGGGGAAAAAAGTAATGGAGAAGCATGGGGAAGGAGGCGACGAGGGGGAAAAGAAAAGAAGAAGATCTCAACATCGTCATGACAACCATCAACCTCAACAATTGGTGTGTCTCATTGCGACCAGAAAACCCATGAAGTCATGTGGACAACAAAGATTTCTAATGTTTCTGTGGCGTTTGGTAAGCGCGGGGTGATGTGATATGATAATTTGAATTGAAAACGTTGTTTCTTAGATCAAATCCTTTCCAGAACTTATGATGCGATGGTTGTCGCATTTTCAGTACAATCCTTAAATCCCACCAAACTTTTTTTTTTATTATTAAAAAAAAATCAACAAAAACAAAACAAAACAGACAACAACAAAAAAAAAAAAAAACACAAACACACAAACACACACACACACACACACAAACAAACACACACACACACAAACA
>JBCAUA010013583.1:0-13024 GCA_038406235.1 Peronia verruculata | reverse complement strand
TAATATATTAAATTTGGACAACGAACAAAACTTAACAAGTGCTGTTTCATGCTAAATCTTTCTCTCTATCTCTCTCTCTCTCTCTCTCACACACACACACACACACACACACACACAAACATACACATCCATTCTCTCTCCTTTTTTCACCCCCTCCCACCTCTTCCATCCATTCCCTCCTTTCCCTTTGTGACCTGTTCCAAGCCTTTTCCTTTCACAGTCTCTAAAAAAGTGACATTTAATTTGAGAGGGGGGAAGGGGGGAGGGGGAGCTGGAACATATTTTCATTTCCAGCTCTTTACTGACCTTGGGAAAAAAAATAATTTCATTAATAGCTAATTATAGGTTCAAATTCGCTTTTAGTAGATACAAACTAACGCAAATAAATGGTCCCAGCTGCCAGTGGGTTAATTTTCAGATTTGTTTTCTCTCCCATGTGACATGCTTTGTGTATAGGGCAATGGGATGCAAGCCAGTTCGATAAAATCAATAGTCGACTCCAGGATTCGATCACAGGACCTTTTATTTTCCATAGCCCATGAGAGAGAGCCGTGCCAGGCAACCCCTAGAGCAATAGGTTGTGAAAGGAATGATGGATTGGTTTTCAGCTGCCATAAGGATTAATCAATTACAGGGCTGAAAGACTTCAAAGTGGCACCGGCATGAATACTGATTTCTGCATCAATTCTGTGTGTGGAACAATTAGAGAGGGGGGGGGGGGAGAAGGAATAAGGATGGGGGAAAGAGATATAGATAAATCGACAGGCAGGCAGGTGGGTAGCAGACTGACAGAAGGGCATATTTGATAGACAGAAACAGGCAGACAGATAGGCCGAAGGACAGATGGGCAAATGGATGGATGGATGGATGGATGGATGGATGGATGGATGGGTAGTGGATGGATTGCTGGGTGGGTGGGTGGATGGATGGATGGATGGATAGTGGATGGATGGATGGATGGATGGATGGGTGGTGGATGGATGGATGGATGGATGGACAGAGAGAAAGCGAAAGATTGCCTTGAAAAAAAAAAAAACACTCGACCCAATCCCATAAAACAAAATCTGATACGTCATACACAGACATGTTTCACAGTTTTGCTACAACAAAGAGTGCCAACTACACTGCGCGTCACGTCCGTCTGGCTGGGGGCTGTATCTTGGTGAAAAGACGCTGTTCTGTTCTTCAATTGTGTGAGCAAAAGAGCGGGAGAAAAGAAAGAAGGGAAATGACAGAAAGAAAAAAAAAAAGAAAGAAAGACAGAATAACAGACAGAAAGAGCGAAAGAAAGACAGACAGAAGCAACGAAAGAAAGAGCTAAAGAAACAAAGAAAAATCGGAAGATTTATTTGATAATTGAAAAAAAAAAAAAAAACGCTGGTGGAGGAAAGGCAATTGAATGTAACTTTCTACCATACTGTTCCCAGCATGAATCCATCAAAAGAGATGGATCTAATAGATGGATCTATGAGATCTAACGGGCAGAGATTGTCATTTTTTTCTTTTTTTTTTTTCAACACAGTATAAACCCATTCATTCGCACATAAATTACAAACTTATTCGCAAAGAAATCATCATTAAAAAGAAGAAAACAAAATTTAATCTTAAAATTAAGACAACTGTCCACCGACAACTAATCAAATATCTCAAGAGAACTTGAAAAATAATATGAAGAACTTGGTATTGAGTTAATAATGTAAACTATTTCCGCTGTCCAAATTTTCGAGCCCACTTGGCTCTATCATCATCACCATAATAAGCACAAACAAGACTGATCAACAAAACATTAGGAGACAGGACAAAGGTATGCAACTCTTACCAGCTGTCAGAAAGTAATCCATTCGAGTAGCACGGGGTTATGTCCCCCAACAACGTATCGACTTTCTCTTGATCATCAAGTTTCGGATCCGCATAGCACACAAACTGCCACAAAATGTCATCAAGGACGAGCGTTGAATTCACTGACGCCTGTGATGGTAGCCTCGCACACAAGAAGTCAGACATCCCGGTAGGTCTGGTATGAGATACTATGTAAGCTCTACCACAACTCTTACTCGTATCAGCCTACGCCTGGCTCTGATCACTTGGCTCACGTCCTAGATCCGTCAGGGTTTGGTCTTTGTTCTTGTCTACTGATCACCGACCACTACTGCCCGCCAGCCACAGAGTATACAAGCTTTAATTAGTTACAAACTAGTGGCGTGGTTATATATGTGATACCAGTACCATTGTTATTATCGAACCACCAATCAGATCAATACCTAGCGGTTTATCAATATTATGATAGCAGTCTATCTCGTCTATATCTAGGACACTGGCTTGCCTTCGAAACGTTCTGAATGATAAGCTTAAGTACGTCGATGCCCATCTGAAATTATCTGCTGCGGTCAGTTCTGGTCTAAGTGTTGGAATTTCCTACAACTCTTAACTCTTCATTTCCGCCACAATTAAATTATAATTATCTCCCGTGATTTTATAGCTTTTGCTAATTCTCTACAAGATGCTGTTTCAACCACAAACCAGTAACATTGTTTTTACATTGGCACAAGTTTAACCGGTAGGCCTATCATCGAACCGCTTAACAGATACTCAGATCGATCAGAGCCAATTTACCGATGTGCATCCTGCTAACACTCAAGGAGTTGTTGTATTTATGATACATTTACTGGCTGATAATCTTTGGTGAGGCACGGCACACCTTATTTATTTTCTGTTACATGTCCGTTTTCGTTTACCTGATATATTTTCGTAGTTTTCAGTTACTCATATCCGTTACATTTTCTGGGTGTTGTGATTTTTTTATCACTTTGGCTTTCTCTAAAAGATTTCGTATGATTGACCACAAGCCCGTGACATTGTTTTCATATGACGCACAACTCCCGCTATTCTCATCAGAATAATCAGATCAATTAACGCGAGTTTATCGTTATCTCAATGCAGCCCGCCCCTACTCCAGGTACTGACACACACAAACACACACACACACTCACACACACACACACACGCACGCACGCACGCACGCACACCCACACACACACGTATATATAATTATATATATATGAACCAATAATCTTTCCTGAGGCACGGCCCATCTTATGTCGTGTTGCCGGTATCTTTCCTACAGTTCCATCTCTTCATCTCCATTACTATAGTATAGCTATGACTGATATCCTTCTTTTTTTTAAATCTCTCGACTGTCAAAAAGGCTTTCAGTATCTTTTTTTTTTTTTCAACTCAAACTTCACATCAAAATGGGTTAAGCCGCGATCATTTCTTTCACAGCTGCAGAGAATTCAATACCTGTAACTGCTGTGTTCTTTAGCTTTGAAAAAATATTATGACTGACCCACTGAAACAACATAGCGATACGTGTTTCTGTGGCGTTTCGCGTGTTTCTCCGTTGCGTTTCGCAACAAAAATGCGGTCACAACAACAACGACAAAAAAGACAATAAAATTGTGGATCAGGATATAGAAAGGCAAGATCTAACACAGTTGTAATCACGATGAACAAGTTTCTTTCCATGTCATATTGACAAGACGAGGCAAGAGAAATTATTTGAAAGGAAACAGTTATCATTCTTGTAGGAAAGCAATGGTTTTCTCTATTCAGATTTGTTTCTCAAGTGACGATGATTGCTACTGCTTCTTTCAGAAGAATTTTTACTTATTATAACCATGCCGTGATAGCAAGAAGCCACTCCTGCATTGCTTGAAGTGACTGTTGCTTTCCTCGGTTACTGAGTATATTGGGTATGTTCAAGTTTTGTTTCAGAAAGTTAGATTTAGAAACACAACGGATTCGGTTAGATTGAAGGCAAGGAGACTTTTAGATTATACTTATATTTCCAGTTTTCCTGTCATCCGACATGACAGTGTGCGCACATCTCGAAACAAACAGAGAGAAACAGAGCGGGACAAGGGAGCTAAAGAGCGAAGGAAACAGGAACAAAATGAAAGGGGGAAAATGAGAGACAAAAAGTTTAAGTGAATCAGAGAAACAAAGGAAACAAAAGACAGAAAGAAGTCACAAGAGAGAAAGGGAGGGAGGGAGGGAAAGCTGAAACAACACAAACTTATCAACAATCACTTGCTGTTAGGTAAAACACCAGGCACATAAAAAACACATACGGACTTTCTAACAGGAATAAGACAAACTATCCATCCCACTGTACTACGTAAACTCAAAACAATGAGAAAAGCAAAATCTATCAATGTTTCGCAGCCGAGGACAAACAAGGGACGACAGTAGCCTACGCCAGTAACTGTATGATTGAACAAGAATCGATAACACTACATCACTACATGACCGGATAAAACCAACAACATGTTTAATGCTATGATAAAGTGTAGGTCACGTAAAGTAAATAAATCAAAGTCCAGATACCAATTTCGTGTCTAATATCAGCCAAACGAATTCACCTCTTGTATCGCTCACGACGTACTAATAATACCAGATGTATAGTCGTATTTGTAATAACAGTTCCCTGAAGAAAATATGCGGATAGTCGTTGACAAGAATTCCCAGATTGTAGGACGCCGGAGCTCGAAGCTTGGGATTCCCTAGATCCGCCAACTTAGAAAAGTTAACTTTGAAATTCTCGGCCTAACTCCTCAAGCCCTATCGACATCGTTTCTGAAGATTTTTCGACTGAAAAAAATAATGTTCTCAATGTAAGGCTGGGAGATGATAATACTGAACAACAGACCGACGCGATCTCTCTCTCTCTCTCTCTCTCTCTCACACACACACACACACACACGCACAAACACACACAAGCTCAGATCTCTTGGGCTACCAGCACCCAAAGGGCAAAACTGCAAGAAAAGCGATTTATTTGTGATTGAGACAGGCTAGATTGAAATAGCTCTTGTATGTTCGGATTTGTACAGTTCTTGTATTTCGCCACCAGCTTCGTGTGACTTGCTTGTAGATGCTTGTTGGTCTCAGGTGGACACTTGCCGAATCTGTGTATCTAACTGTCGATTATTTTAGACAACCTGCCATGACATTAAACATTGTCGTTTTCGTTGTTCAGTTTTACTTTGCCCGTTCGTCATGTTGAAAGAGGAAAAAGCGTGGCAGTGGGGTGAGGTTCTCGCCTGTCAGTGAAGTCTACCGAAGACAGGCATGTTTAGTGCTTAAAAACGGGTGACAGCTTTGGTACATAACAGCTGCAAGTAGACCTTTCTTATAATTATAACTCAAATGGGATGAGCTCCCATGACACAAGTTGTCAGTGGCATCCTGATGGCTATAGACAGATAACCTCGACCAGGAAGTTAAAAGACGTATATTGTACCGAATAAAGACAGTTACTGACTAATTAGGACATTAATGTCAAAAGTGATATGTCGGAAGCTGCGACGTTTTTAGCTCTATTAAGTATCTAACTTCACAGCTCTAACTGTTAAAACTAACAAACACATAAACCAATTTTCCTTGATTGGTGGAACACAAAGCCACATTTTCACTGCCTCTCGCACTAGGTGGGGCTGAGTATATTCCTGGTCTGATTTTGCAGTTTAAGACGATACCATACCTAAGACTGAAGTAAAAGTTGACTCTAAAACTGCTTTTGAAGATTCGGTCGTGGACAGATCTGTAGGACATGTTTATGGTCAAGCATGGATTGTACTACTACATTCTATTATATGACAAAATAATTTGAAACATTTTGACCGTATGTTGTTTCTCAGCCTTACAGCTCTGTAAATATCTCGGGCCCGATGACTACGTGCGTTGAGAATTACTGTTTTATAATGTAAACCCACTATTTTACTGTACAGTGAAAAAAAAAATCGAAGTTAATTTAGTAGTACCAACAACACTGAATACATCGATGAAAACACTAACGGATGCCACAACAACAACAACACACCACCACCGCCACCACCAACACCAACAACAACAACAACAACAACAACAATAGCAACTACAGCAACAGCAGCAACAACAACAACAGCAACAACAAAAACATCAACACCAACAATAATGACAATAATAACAGCAGCAAATGCTTATTGCAAACAAAACAAAACAAACAAAAATCAGCACAGACGACACACAAACACATTAGAAGAATTAATTATAAAAGCCATTCCGTATCCTCTCGAAACCTGTGAAAGTGTTATTTTTAATTTATACGATTTCTAAGCTCATATTAATTGTGGTTTCTCTACAAAAGAAAGGAACTTCCGTCTTATATAGCACAGTTGTCATGCCCTGCATGTACTTATGCTGAATGGAGAATCTTTTCTGAAGAGCAGCAGCGAAGAAATCTCAGAAATAAAGAATATTTGCATGTTTGGATATCGATAACAAAGGAATTTCTCCGCCTCTTCTTGTAAAATATAATTACAAAACAGCATTCAGATTAAAAACGATCACATTTATTTTTTTTTTCTTTCTTTCCTCCCCCCCCCCCCCCCCTTGAAAAAGATCCATAATTAACCGAGAAATATTAACCCTATTTTGTTCAGGCACCAATATGACGTCTAGTGTCATGAACTAAGATGTTGACAACTCGAATTTGTTATCAGATAACGGACTGACTGGCTAGAACACTCAACAGAACTGTGGTTAACTCTTCTGATGGAAGATCAAAATGTTCCAGTTTTCAGTCAAAACAGAGAAACATTTTGTCCTTGCGAAAAGACGATTCTCACTCTTCCCAGATCAAAATGGATACCTGGCTATGGACTGTTAACGTTATTGTTAAATTAACAGGGCTCTGAGCACTTAACTAAGAGGCAACATTCTTGTTTATGTCCCAGGACATTGAGAAGGTACGTGGGTATTTTCAGTGAGGCTGTCGGGCTAATAATCTATTGCAAAGCAGTTGCTCACTGCACTTTAGGTGACAAAGCGCTATAACAGTACCTCTCTATTTTGATTACCTGAGGAAGTCGTTCTTTGCCGAAACAAGTAATGTATGAGTAATCAATTGTATAGCGAATGTATTCACTAGCTACTTTGACTACGACGTAAGCTTTACAACGAGAGGAATGCTTTCGTAGAATCTCTCTAAAAGAATCAGCTTCAGGCCATCACGCCCAATGTTTAAGACCAAAAGAACGTAAATAGGAAATATCCATCGTGTATATTCTGAAAAATACCTCAAGCATACCTTTGGTACCATGGAAACAATATAAGAACAAGAGAGCTTGACACTCGTCCTTTCGGGGGTCGCCTTGGCTGTGTGGTTTGGCGTCTGCTTCATGGTGAAAACAACTCACGTCCGTGAGGTTGTAGCCGAGATCGACTCGCAAGTCCTCCCATTGGGGGATGGGAGAACACGAAGATCGAAAACCTGCATTTCTTTCAAAGACTCAAAGGTCACTCGGCTTCCTCTGAGGAGGGAAGTCCGACGTCTAGCCTTCTCGGATAATGGCGAATATACTTCGGAGGCCCCCCTGTGTACGTTGCGCACATTAACGAACCCTTGGCATTTCAACATGGAGGCGGAGTGCCGGTGTCCTTGCAAAACTTCCTAATGTCAAATTTCTACCCACAAAACACAAAATCTCTCACCAAAAAGAAGGCAGCCTCTTAAAGCCGAGATAATCCTACTTTCAATTTAGAAATAGGAAAATGCTCTGTCACACTGATCTAGATCTATATGAAAAGCAAGATTTATCATATAGTTGATTGACTGATTGATTGATTGATTCTAAGGATTGAAAGGCCTGAGAAAAACAAACAACACTCGTCCTACACAAAGCAGAGAACTCGTTTGATGCGACGGCCTTCTGAGGATCTTTTTTTAAGAAACGGGGCCATAAACTGTTCTTGACTTCTTACGCCAGGTAGGCCCATATTCTATCATCTAAACCCACTGTGTGAAAGTATGAAATTGTGAACATCTGGTGGACCACATGACAAAACGCATGTTTGCATAAATCCTTTTTTTGATACTTTTTTTTACAATATTTGATTGTCCAATTTACATAAACGTCTTTTGTTAAAATTTTAACTCAGAAGCGATATTTTCTGGTATATGATGGCAACACACCACCACCACCATCATCACCACCACCACCAACAACAACAAAGCAAAGAAAACAAAAAACAAAAACAAAAACAAAAAAAAACATGATCATGCTGATGCACTTTAAATCTAATGAAACGTGGAAATGTCCAATACACATTTTCAGATAACCTAGAAAGAATCTAATTCATTTTTCCAAACCGTTTTTCTTTATCCCGTCTATAGCAGAGCAGCGACAAAAACAATGCAAAAACAAAACAAAAAACAAATAAACAAACAAATAAACACAAATGAAAGAAACAGAAGAATTAGATGTTGTGAAAAAAGCAAGAGGGATAATATGCTTTGTCTAAAACTGGAAATTAAAAGCTGATTCTTTCTTTTCAGTTTAATTCAGAAACAATTTTTGTCGTTGTTGTTGTTGTTTTTGTTGTTGTTGTTGTTGTTTTGGTGTTTGTTTTTAAAGAACAGAAAAAAGAGGCATAAAAAAGTAAGAATCAAAATGTGTGCCATCGCCCTGGAACCCAGACAGACATCTAGGTAAACTACTCTTCTGGAATGTCTTAATTATTGATAACCTCATTACACAACAAGCTATCTGGCCATGTAGTTCAAATACACACAAGCACACACACATATGAAACAGACATTAAAAATGTTCCATCCTATCCTCTTTCATTGTAGTCCTACAGGGGTTTGGGGAAGGCGTGTGGGAGGGGGCGGCACCAGAAAACTTTGTCCCTGACCTTAGATTATTTTACTTACTGCGTGCTTATGCAACTGGCATGTTTGATTCAGAATAATTATGTCCTTGGAAACTTGCTAGCGTGTATGATTGCCATGGAAACGGCCGCCATCTTGGGTTCCAGTAATGGTGGATGAAACAGAATTTTCCATACTTCTGTTTCAAAGTGAAATTGAGCTGATAATGTTTTAAAATTTCTGAGTCTTGGCGTGTCAGTTAGGCACTGGCTTATTCACAGTAACTCCAAACTGACATACGTCCGTCGCCATATGCATCCGGATACATGACATTGTCTGTGTCACTCGGGAAGTCGTTTTTAACAGAATCTTGTTTTGTTTTAAAGAAATCGGATTGTTATTCCTATCATGTTTAACATATTATTAATGTCATTGTTATTTCAACGGGAACTCTTATTTTAAAGTTAATGAAATGAAGTTTCAATTGCCCGCTTGTGTGTGTGTGTGTGGTCTGATTTTATTTTACCCGTCAGGGACTTTGTTTTCCTAATATTATTACTTTTTACTTCAATTATTTATTTTGAAAGATGTGATGTTATAGTTAAAACAGTAAATTTCAGAATGTGGATGTATATACCTGTGTGTGTTTCTCTGCATCTGTGTGTGTGTGTGTGTGTGTGTGCGTGTGTGCGTGTGCGTGTGCGTTTTTTTTACTATTGAATGTATATTGCAGAGCCAAAGAATAATATCTTTTGATGTGTTTTGTTTGCATATCAAGATCAACTCGGCGGCAGGCTAAAAAATGGCATGCTTTTGTTTTCAAATAGAATGTGTTTGTTGTTGTTGTTGTTGATGTTGTTGTTGTTGTTATTGTTGTGTGTGTGTTTCGCTTGTTGGTATCCGTATTCTAATCCTTTTTTTTTTCTTCTTTTTTTTTCTCTACACTGTTGTTTAATAAATAAAAATGAATGGATAAAGAGATAAATTCTCGATGTACTTCAAGAGGGAATTCCGTGTCCTAAAGTGATCGTTCTGTATACGTCTTTCAACTCCTATCTGGTGGTTATCTCGATTTCTAAAGTGATTGCTGTAGTTGTAGGTTTTATAGATAAGTCTCTCGCGTTTCAGCACGGGCGTATTTTTCTCCAGATCGGCTTCAGCATAATATTTGGCCGTCCACCAGGAGCGATCCTCTCCCACGGGGGCAGCTTTTTCCTGTCTTCAGACCCAGTTTTTACATGTCATCGATTGGCTAGCTGGGGCCAGGGTTACATGCAAGGTAACATTATATGGAATCCCAAACAGGATTATTCTTCTCATCCCCTCTGTGGGAGTTAGAAAGAGAAATACAGGAGGGGGGGGGATGCTCGTATCGTTTTAAAAACGAGTGGGAGGCGATGATTGAGCACGTTAGAAAGGAATTAAAGGAAGAAAGGAATGAATAGCAAAGAGAATGGGATAGCAGAGAGGAAATAGATAGGGGTTAGGGGAGGTGGGGAGGATCGCTCTAATTGGAGGGAGGAGAGAAGGGAGGTTTCTCAGGGTAGAGAGAGGAGGGAGAAGATTTCCTCCCGGTAGCAGGAAGAAAGAGGGGAATTTCTCCGGATAGAGAGAGGAGAGAGTTTTCCGAGTGAAAAGAAAAGAAAAACTCCGGACGGAAGAAAGAGAGAGAGAGAGAGGTGGGGGGGGGGGGGAACAGAAGTCCCATACAACGACATCTTAGACGCGTGTGTAACTGAAGTTCGTATGGGTGTGATTCCTCAAAGTCACCACAAAAAATCGTACATTTGCTTAGTATTTTCCTCAGGGTGAATCCGGGGTATTTAAGTAGGTTCTTTGCTTCCACCTACAGGTGGTAAAATCCCCATCGGTGGGATGCCTTCCATGGAATGCCTTCCTCGACGTTTCAGGGGTGACAGCTGTTCTCTCACTCCTTGCTCCTGTCTTCTGTCCCACTGACTTTCCTCTCTTCTTCTTGAAGTGTGAACGTATCAGACCGTGTTTTCACAATATAGCCATGATCGTGTGGCTGTGCCATTAAACCGCAAACAAACAAACAAACAAACAAGCTTGATCTATCAGCCAACCCCAGATTTCACGGCCATAAAAATATCACCTCAGTGTTATCCACACAACATTATCTCAGTGTCATTCCTCTCCCACCTCTTAGCGGCCATGTCAGGATTTCGTTACAGAACTGAGCAGGCTAGATTATTTTGAGTTAATGCTTGTATCAAAGTACATTATTTATAAGGAAGTGTCTATTGCCATGACTGGGTCTATCATGAACACCCGTGACCCACTCGTCGGACTTACATGCATGTTAGCGTTAGGGTGGACTTGCGCTGGTCGAGATTCCCCACAGGTTAAGCCAGGAATCGTTAGGAAAAAAAGAACTGGCGTGTGGGAGAGAGGATTTTCTTTGTTTGCCGACACGTGGGACAGCGCTCGTGATTTTTCCGTTATCGTGAGTAACGTATTGATACTAGTCGTGTAAATAGACTCAGCCTATTTGTAATCACTATCAAAGTTGTGCTGGGTTCAAGAAATTTCCGACAGCTTGCAGACAATTACTACATTGACAGCATCGTCGTGTGGTGGACTACACCCAAATGCCTACCCCTCCAACCCCCCCTCCCCCACCCTTCAGGAGGTCGCATGTGGGGCGACAACGAATACGGCCATCTTGCTGATTTCACAGTATGTTGTTGTTGTTATTGCTGCTTTGCTGTTGCTACCGTTCATTGTTGTTGTTGTTCTCGTTGGCATAACAAAAACATCCGGCATAGTTCACTAGATATACTGCAGGCTGCACCCAAAACCTCGGCACGCCATAAAGAGAGCTGGGTATCGGATGATGGGGCCGTACAGTCTGTCTGGTTGTCTGCCTACTTGTCTGTTTATCTCTCTGTCTGTGTCCGTGTCTGTCCGTCAGTTTGTCTGCCTGTCTTCCTGTCTGTCTGCCTGATGTCTGTCTGTTTGTGCGTCTATCTGTCTGTTGTGGCTCTGCATGTCTGTCTATCTGTCTGTTTGCCTGTCTGTCTGCATGATATGTCTGTCTATCTGTCTGCCTGCCTGAATGTCTGTCCGCCTGTTTGTCTGTTTGCTTTTTCACATAAAGCAGTGACGGCCCAGAGCTCCACAATCCTGATTTGATACCACGATATGAGCAAAGTAAAACTAAACAGGTTTTTCCAAGGAATTGAAATTTAAAAGATGAAAGGAGAACCAGACGCAGACATGGGAGAGAGGGAGAGAGAGAGAGATAGAGAGAGAGAAAGAGGGGGGGAGAGAGCCGAAGAAATGTGATGGCCCAAGCACCAGAAATGGCGGGCAGAAAAAATGGGAAGCAACCAGCGCAGGCTCAGAGTTACCTCTCTTTCTCTCCTCACCAGCTATTTCTTTTCCGTCTTCTCCCTCCTCACTCTCTCTCTCTCTGTCTGTCTCTCTCTCTGTCTGTCTGTCTCTCTCTCTCTCTCTCTTGCTGCTTTCGCGTCCATTTCTCGTTTGTCCACAGACTTTGACCAGGCCAGTACAGTTATTTTCTCGTTTTGGCGCTGCCCTCTTTCCTAGAATTAATTCCAGTTTTGCCAGCGCGCTAATGGTCCCTTGCTGAGATCTGACAATGTACAATGGATAGCCAACATCCTGTCGACAAATCCACCCAGCGCCTTTTCTCACAGGCCGGGATAAGAAAACACTATCGATTCTGAGTTCTAACTACCTTCGTTGTGACATTGTTCCCAGGCCGGCTCAGTATCAAAGATGTTGATGACTTACTCTCGCCCAATGTCAGTGCTGGAGATGTTGCTGGGATTTGCCATAACCTTTTCCCTGAGCTATGGGGGCTTTGGCCTCAGACATTCAGTGATTGGCTCTGCTCGAAGTCCGGTATCTTCGCCCAGCGCCAACCACTCTTGACTGATACCCTCCCCCTCCCTCATCCCGGAGGGCCGGGGGGGGGGGGGACCCCAGAGGGGGGCAGCAATCTCTGTCATATACAAAGTCAGTGACCTGCTGCCCTGGCAGTCTCATTGCTGTCGTCGTGTCTTCCCGTGTCTTGTCTGCTTGTACCGGCGCCATCTTTGTTGTTGTTATTTTGCTGTTGCTGCTGATTGATGGAGATATTGTTGATGAAGTTGTGTCAGCTGCCAGGAAGCCCAAAGCGCAAAACCGGCAATAATCAGATATGTTCCTCAAGGACAAATGCACTGTATACGGCCCAGAATTTCACGTCACAGGTTTTGGTTTTAATACAAATATTGCATAACTACCATCGCACATCCTACATCTCTCAACATCCCGCCAACCCCTCCCCCCCCCTTTTTTTTG
>JBCAUA010013572.1:0-13025 GCA_038406235.1 Peronia verruculata | reverse complement strand
TTTCACATGATACCAAAAACTCCATATGGTGAAAAATCGACATACGTCTCATTTCGACTGGCCGCGAGACATATGTTTGTATTAAGAAAAAAGGAATTTATACTTGTAATTTTGAAAGATGGCTCTTAGCTCTAACACAATATACAAAAAATAATAATAATAATATGCAACATCTATTAAAATATTAAAAGTGCTGATTAGAATCTCTGTCGTAGTAGTAACAGTTCCCGAGACTAAATGTAAATCATTCTTTTCGCCCTAGTCTTCCTTTCTTCTGTATTCAATATTTTTTTTTTTTTTCCTTTCTCTGGTCTCTTTTTCATTTTCCACTGATCTACACGACAGAAAAAGTTTGTTGTCTTTGGACTTTTGTAAAGAATGCTGTTTTTTCTTGCTCAAGAGGTAACGTGTGTGAACATTCGACTTGCGGAAAAAAGGTGTGTTTGTTTGTGTTGGGGTTTAACTACACATCAGCACGATTATGTCCGTATTGTATCAAACACGTTTACACGTCCAGAAGAGGAGAGGGAAGAATGCGGGACAGAAGACAAGAGCAAGGAGAGAGTAAAGGGATGTCTCCCCAGGAATGTTGGGGTTACACCGCCTGCAGGCGGGAGCAGAGAACCTACTTATAAACCCGGGCCCCCTCGGGGGGGGGGGGGCGGAATAAAGGTGCTCTATAATTAAATGCAAACAAGACAACAATTTAACCCCTTCATTGCCAAAAGTCACCCACATTCATTCTGTCACCTTTCTATTCCCCAATATTTTTATAAAACAGTGATTTTTTATAATTTTTTTTTTTCAGCTGTTGAAATCCCTGATCATCCATTTGTCGAATTACTATGTCTACCCTTAGGTTACAAGATTCCTCAGTTTGTAAATGAAATTTCAAAGATTAATGGTGCTAGTCGTGGCAGTAGGCGAGTTAACACTTTGTATGCCAAGTGCAATGCTAAACATTTGTGAAATTTGTAACAGTACATCAGGAGATGAAAATGTCTATTTCAGGGGCTCCATACTCTATATTTTGTGGTAAAATGTTATAATCCTTCCTCCTTAACTCTATTGTTCTTCCTGAAGTTTACAGAGACCCTCAACAGTCTCTAGATATGCCCTACTGACGTGGCAATGAAAGTGTTTAAATATATGAGTAGATAGGCAAATGAAAGAAGATTTACCAAGGGAGGGGGGAGGCACAGTAGCTTTGTAGTCTGGCAGAAATGCTCATGGTGAAAGCAACTTGCGGCGGTTAGGCCAGGGCCTGCATCGAGGGATGGAAGCACACGAAGATCGAAAACCGCATTTTTTTTTTTTTTTCACTGACTCGATGATCCCTTGGCTTCCTCTGGGTAGGAAGGTCCGCCGTCTAGCCTTACTGGATAAGCACAAATAAAATTATTTCGGAGGCCATGTGTGTACATTCCGCTCGTTAAGAACCCTTGGCAGTTCAAAATCGATGGAAGAGTAGGCTGCGTGCCGCTGTCCGGGCAAAATTTCCATATTCCAAATTTCTACTCACAAACATTTTCACCAAAATGAGGCAGCTACATCAAGGCAAGATAATCCTAATATCTCACCATTGAAAGACGAAAAAAAAAAAAAAGAAAACTTACCATAAAATGTCGATATTACCCCTTGTATAGCAGCATTCTTCAATGAAAATATCAACTGCAAGTGGGTATAATGTGATTTTCTGCCTTCACTTACTTAAATCTGGATTACAAAATAAAATCATTTCCTACAAAGAAAGCTGTGTTTTAATGAAATTTCTAAGATCCAGGCTAATTACTCAAGAGTGCAAAATGGAACTGGTACATCTTTGTCATCTCATCCCCTGTACACGTATTTATTTCTAACCAATAGTGCAAGATAACGAGGTATTTCAGTGCGTTTTCTCTGCAGTAAATATGTTCTGTATAATACAAATCGTTAGGGTGTGCAAGATGAACATAACATAAATATACAGTCATTTATATAATGAAACTGGTGTGAAACAGGGAAAAAAATAAATAAACATAGATATATGAGATGCGACATGATGAAATCAGGCACTCGTCAAACTGAGAAGACTGGAGAAATGACGTGTTTTTGAGTGATGAACAAATGTTTAATGATATTTTTTTCTTCACAGAACTCTTCTATATCAATGTAAAAATGCAGTGCAGAGTTATATTTGCTGAAATAGTCTGAATAAAAGCCCAAAAATCTGTGATTTAGGGGGCATGGGCTAACAAAGATTAAAAAGGATTTACAAAGTTGATTGGCCATTTTCTAACTAACAGGTAACCCTCGTCGTCTTTAATTGCCAATAGCTCGATCTTTACTCAAGGTAGAACAAAACTATTTGCACTAACAGAGAGAGAAATGAATACCCTTACAGTGATACCAATAACTTCATATGTTCAAAATTTGACGAGAGCCTGATTTCATCGTGTCGCATCTCAATATTCCCATTAGAAGAGGATACACCATTTCATTTCGATCAATTTTATTGATTGTATGTCATATTAGAGGGCAAGAAATGTTTATTGACCACACAGCAAAGTTCATTCAGTGTATTACGATACTTAGAACTCATTCTATAATAGAGAAATATATTAACACTGGCATTGAGGGCTTCAACTAATTCAGAAATGTTCCAGATGAGTTCAAAGGCTGCGGCTCGAGCCCCGCCAAAGTTAAATTCGTAATCAAAAGTGGAAAACATCACTGCTATGGTATTTGGAATGTAGGACAGTATGAAGATAACTGATAGCAGGATGACCATAAGGGCCAGCCTTTGGTCTCTGCTGCTAACTGCTGCAATGCTATCCATTTTGGCGAATCCTGAACTTTGACGCCATATTCTTTGTCGCTCTAGCTGGATGACCAGGACTAACGTGCTGACCACGGCAACAATAAATGAAATCAGCTGGAAAGTGGTCGATCCATAACTGGCATCCTTGGAGACAGCAGGGTGGTGGGCGTAGATAATCATTCCAAGACGCGATTGATTTGTTACGGGATCGAACTTCCAAGCCATCTTGACCGCTCTTGTTGCAATCATGGGAAAAGCGATGAGGAAAAAGATGAAAACAGTAAAGACCACAAGAACAATCCAGGTCCGTTTCGGTGACAACAACGACTTGGCTTTGAAAGGTAGCACAATACACAAACACCTTTGTACCGTGATGAAGATTGTGATCAAACAAGACACCTTTGACAGACAAACCCGTGGCATTCCTGTGGATAAAACAGAAAGTATATATGAGATGCGACACGATGAAATCAGGCTTTCGTCAAATTTTGAGCATGTGAAGTTATTGGTATCACTGTAAGGGTATTCATTTCCCTCTCTGTTAGTGCAAATAATTTTATTCTACCTTACGTAAAAGTCGAGCTATTGGCAATTAAAGAGGATGAGGGTGACCTGTTCGTTAGAAAATGGCCAATCACTTTTGTAAATCCTTCTTAACCTTTGTTAGCCCATGCCGCTAAATCACAAATTTTTGAGCTTTTATTCAGACTATTTCAGCAAATATAACTCTGCACTGCATTTTTACATTGATATAGAAGAGTTCTGTGAAGAAAAAAATATCATTAAACATTTGTTCATCAGTGAAAAACACGTGATTTCTCCGGTCTCCTCAGTTTGACGAGCACCTGATTTCATCATGTCGAGCCTCATATATACTATTCTACACACAAAAAAATAGTTCTGATTGTTGTACTTTCATTGAGCATGTTCTGAGTCTTTATGAGGCCATACCAGTTGCGTGTGCGTTGAAATCGGCTTGTTAAAACAACAGTGAGACAAAAAGCCGGGATTTTCAGAGTATAATATTTTTACGTAATTAGAATTTAAAGACTCTGCATTGTGTGCAATTGTTTCTGATCCGAGTTCAATTTCTCAGCTCATGTGATGGCCAAGTCACTAAACTTGCCAAGAAGAGATTTCAAAGGAGCCTATTTGAATAAAAGTTATCATATAATACATCATAGTGCCTTTATATCAACCAGCTCAACATTCTGATTCATGCCCCTGATCTTTTTTTGCACGAGACTTCCTCCTGTCCCCCCTCACCCCCCTCCCACCGCCCTTCCCTCCTCCACCCTTAAATGAGCACATCTTAAGCCAGCGTCTTCGATGCCCCTACAGCTATACGATTTACACGAACCAGTACATACTGCAATGGTTATATCGTTTACCTCTGATGAATAACTTTGCAAATTTTCAAATCGACATAGAACTATGGCAGGATTCTTTATAACTTTCTGAAAATATATGATGACAATAAAATGTGTTTTGTTACACAATTTTCACTTATATTGGAGTTTTTTCATACGGAAATAACATTTAACAAATATTTTGTTATCAATATACCGCAATGGGAGATCGTTGTGTTCAGTCCTATTACTTCCCTGCACCAGACAAAATAAGGATTGAACAAGTAGTGCAAAGTGGAACAAAATCACGTTTGCGCCCTTAGCTTGAAATATACACAATGAAACATTCCCAAAAAATTATGATGCAAAGATAATGTTTTCTTCTTATTGTTATAATTTATATATAAAAAAAAAATTGGCTGTCAGTCGTTCGCTTGGCAAGAAGTGAAAGGAGTTTTTTTCTTTTTTTGCTCGCTACACTGCTTGCTCAACACATCTTTTGTCTGGCAAAGGGAAGTAAAAGTCTGGTCCAAATGATCTCCTTTCAGACAAATCCCTCTTTTGGAAAGGGCAGATAATCTGCGATAGGATCTCCCATTGAACTGTGAATTTGTGCATGTTAAAGATAAGACAACATGATTATTACATGGCGGTAAGTACTCGTATTTGTTCGGCTAGTCGTGCACCTACCTGCTGTCAGAAAGCTCACATCTGACGGTATGAAGGGAAGAGTAAAGACATTGTCCAGCTGGGGGATCATACAGATGTGTGACCACAACAGGCACAGGAGAGTCCCCATGTCCGAGATGGCCAGAGCGAACAAGCTGATGTTAATGGCGTCGGTGAAGCCATGTCTGTGGAAGGAAAACGCTTTCATGGCCTGCATTGTTATACACAAGTAATTAAATTATAATACATACATACCAGACCAATTTAACTATGATCAAAGAAATAGGTGTTTCTTGCATGTTGTATGTACGCTTACTTTTACGTTCTATATACGTCTCTCAACCTCCTTATGAGGTTATCTCGACGGTTCTTTGTTTTAAAAAAAAAATGTTTCAAATAACAATGAACATCCTGTCTCTAAAACCCGTGTCTTTACTTTTGGAAAAAAAAAAAAAAAAGGAGAAAAAAAAAACCTAACAATAACAATAAATCCTGTCTTAAAAAATCCTGTCAACACTTTTTGGAGAGAAAAAAACAAAAACAAAGGATGTTAAAAGGTCGTTCAACACGAGAGTCTGAGGGTCTGAGGGTGTCTCTGCGTTGTTTTGGTCTCCTTTACTATTTTTGCATGGCATGTACAGGTCCCTATCGCCCCTAACTGCTACTCTACTTTTCCCAACTCTATCTACAAAGGGACGAGCCCTTCGGCCTTTATTTCCTATTTCCCTGGTATGGTTATTTCACGACATTCAATTAACAATATTTATTTGGACAACGTTCATTATAATATTTACATTAAGTACGTGCTGGGGAATCCCTAGTTCGTGTCTGGGGTATAAAGGTTCTATCCACCACCTCGCGTTTCTAGGTCGAAAGAGGACAACGAAAAACTACCAGATCTGTGTCCTCATCACTCGAGCTTCAGCGAGATGAACTTTACGGACCCCCGTCCTGCAACGGCGTGGGGGGGGGGGGGTGGAGGGGAATAGGTCAAGCCTCTCGGTGGGCCAGTATTCCCGAACTGACAGTAACGAGAAGCCGCAGTCCGTCCCCCGCGGATGTCCATGTCGGCAGGGTCTAGAGTCTCTCTCCAGAAGAGCGCAGTGACCTCTCAATTTCATATACGGTCGTCCATCCGGAGACCTCTGGAAATTCATGGAGTTCTTTAGGTATTTTTTTTTTTCTACTCCCTCCTCCCTCCCACCACCCACTATTCGTTTGTCTTTGTTGGTGGTGGTATTTTACTGCCGGCATGGATTTCCTCCTAATCAACCACTTTCCCTATCCCTCTCTCTCGTTGTATCCATTTCCAAGTTACAATGTATTTATTTCTTCTTCCTCTCCCCTTAATTCTCGATTTGGTTTTTCTATTTCG
Organism: Peronia verruculata; assembly: GCA_038406235.1. NCBI lineage: Eukaryota > Metazoa > Mollusca > Gastropoda > Systellommatophora > Onchidiidae > Peronia > Peronia verruculata. The sequence continues at coordinate 6,832 of JBCAUA010013572.1, read as the reverse complement.
CCCCTGTTTAATTAGTCTGTCTATCTCCGACCTAGCATCCCCAGTGTTGCTTCATCCTATTAGGCGAGGGTTCTCATTTCTATTTTGTTTCCGTTTGTCTATATTGGCACCTTTGCTAGAGTTTTCTTTGGTATCTGCTTATGCGAAGGTGTAAAGATGTCATGCGTGGTGTGATATTCTCCCCTGTCCGTAGGTCTTAGTAGGTCTTCCCTTTCAGCTTTATAGTTGGGGCATTCTGGCATCACGTAGTTTTTTTTTTTTTTTTGGACATGTTACATTAATTTTATTTGGTGGTAGATTTGGAGCTCCTATTCTTCCTCTTACTATCTTCTGTGTTATCGGGTTATTATTGTTCTCCGTATTTGTGGTTTTAGCCTGGCTTCTGGGTAATACCGCCGTGGTGTATAGTCGTTTTTATGGTCCGTTTCCCATTGATCTTGCCAATATTTTAAAAATCTTTTCTCTTATCATACTTTTTACTTCTCCTTTTCTGAGTCCCTCATTTATACCTGTGTTGTCCTTTACCGTTTGTGGCTAGCCTATCCGCGATCTCATTACCCTCTATTCTTACGTGTGCTGATACCCATACTACTCTTACTCCTCCGTCTTGTTTTATTAGTTCTGTATTAGCTTTTAGTATTTCTCATTTTACATCTTCCCTTTCTGTTTTCTTCCTGCTTTCTAGTCCTTTGATACTGGCCATAGAATCTGTTAATATCGTTAGATGTTTTGTTCTTTTTGTCTACAAGTCTCCATGGCTGTTTTGACTGCTGTTATTTCTGCTATATAATATAGATACTTCATTACCTAGTCTTTTTTCTTTTGCTGTTTTTGATTCTGGGAAGTACACCCCTATTCCTGTTTTTCCTTCCTTCGTTTTTGAACCGTCTGCAAAACATACAATTGATTGGCTCCTACTGTCTTCAATTTTCTCTAATGCAGCCGTTTTCATTGCTATTGTTTCTTTCTTACTTACATTCATTGCTATGTTGGCATCTGTTTCTATTGGCTGCAGTTCCCATGGTGGGGTCTTTGTCTTAGGAATTACTTCCATACTGTTTAGGTCTTCCTTCATCATTTTCTCTAGTTTCTTTTGGTATCTTCTTATTACTGGTTCATGGTAAAGGAGACTTTTACTGGTCCGAAAGTGAGTTGCTTCATAAGCTGGGTGCTCTTCCTCTAAATATACCATGGAACTGTAGTTTAGTGCTATCTGTTTTCTTCTTCTAAGTCCCAAGGGGGCTATTCCCGTTACCACTTCCAGTGCCTGTGTATTACTACTTATTGCTGCTCCCGTTATTGTACGTGGGGCTTGATTTTGAACGTTGTCTTACTTTTCTTTATTTGTTCTCGCTGCCATTCCATCATGTAACATGCTGCATGTAACAAGGAATCACGAGCGTTATGTAGACATTGCAGTAAAAAGTAGGAATGCTTTCAGTGGACGTCATCAAAAGATATCATAAAATTACATCGGTAAAGTGGCCTCTCTGTTTGAAGGCACTGTGTGAACAATGAAAGAAATGCTACTCAAATGTAATTGCTATGACAACAAACTTCTTGGGGAGGGAAAACAATAAGATGGTAAATAATATCAAGCCTCAACTATAAAAATCATACGAAGCATATTTATATGTGACAGTATCTTTTCAAACATACATTGCCAATGAATAAGGAACTGAAAATCATAATTTGAGAAAATTATTTTTAACTCAGTCTGTTAGCTTCTTTGTGAAGTTAACACTTTCTGTATAGCTTTAAACGCAACTTAACACGGTCACCAAGATCCACACGTTAGATACCTTCTATTTCCCCCAGCTACACTGACCTTGTACCATCTAAATCATGCTGTTACTTAAAATATTGTGATTTTCAACTCGCCAAAGGCAACACTGAATTCGAGGCATATACAGAACAGAAGTTATAATATTAATTCACTCCTAGAAAAAGGAATTCTGATATATAATTTAACTGCAGGAATAGAAGAAGTACATAAGCAGCATTTATTCTTAATTTTCAACTCTCTCCCTTTTTTCTTTGTAATCGTCCTGGAGAGACGTTGGACCTTTTGCTGATGCATTTGCTTGATTTTTTTCTTATTAAAAACAAGTATAACCCAAAATCAGGATCGCTCTTTCCTTTCTATTAAAGGAAAAAGATGTTGCTCTAAGTAAAATATGTTCAATAACTACCCGAAGAAGGATAGAAGCTAAATGAGAGGCGACACGATGAAATCAGGCGCTCGTCAAACTGAGCCGACCGGAGATATCACGTATCTTCAAAAGTGAATACATTTTTAGCATGCTTTTTTTTTCTTCTTCACCAAACCCTTCTATATCAATCTAAACATTACGTGCATTTCAATTTACTGAAATACATTGAGTAAAAGCCCAACAACTGTAATTTAATGGCATGGCCTAACAAAGATTAAAAAAGATTAACACAAGTGACTGGCCATTTTCTCACTAAATTCAGCTGCAGCAGCAGGTCACCCCCACCGTCTTTAATTGCCAATATCTCGACTTCTATTTAAGGTAGAACAAACATTTTTTGTCACACACAGACAGGGAAGGTGTATTCTCCACAGTGATACCAATAACTCCATAATATGCTTAAAATTTGAAGAGAGCCTGATTTCATCGTGCCGCGTCTCAAATATATTTCGAGAACTAGTAGCGCTGACCTTCGAAAGACAATGAGATTGATGCTGTTCGTGATGATACCAAAGACACAAACAACAATGCTGATGATGGAATATATCAGGTCATCTAACGTTTCATTGCCTTCATCGCCAATCAGCTCAATATCGCTGTTATTGAAACCGGTCATTTTCACAAGTATTGCTAGGTTTATGTCACAGTGTATAGACAGTTTTACATCACTGAATCCTTGCAACTGTTTATAACCCAAATGGCATGGAATGTAACTTTAGTTAGTTCTACCAGCTAGGAAGAAAGTTATTGCCTCTTTTTTTTTTTTAACAATTGAAAATGAAAACATGAAGATTGCTCATGAGAAGACAAGAGGCACACTCAAAAGTATATTTCATTAAAATGAGAGCCAGATCTGTCTGTAGGAATGTTATAAATACAGAAAGAAAATAAATCTCCATCAGGTTGGGGATGATAATTAATAACAATCATTGACACTGACATAGTTTGCAACAAGACATAAAGCTTATAAATATCACTCTTATCAGGTTACAAATTCTGTTATTTCATATAATTAAACAGCGGGCAAAAATGTTCTCGTTTTCAGCCTGCCTTGAGTCAATGGAATGACAGAGAGATGAGCTTAATCAATTTCACTGAGTCACCGCCAGAGTTAATCATTCTTGTGTAATGATCAGTTAAGACACATACATATAATTCTTTTTTTTTTTTTTTGAAAGCGCTATGATAATCACAGGGGTCGGATTTCAACTGCCAGCTGGGATGACGAAGTAAGTGTTAGCCTGAAGAAATTACAGTGCTCTTTCTTTCTCTCTTCTTTGCGATGTTTGTTTTTTAGTTTTTAATGTGACAAATTGTTCTGTTCTTTTCATAAAAACTTTTCTCAACAATTAACATAAACTATTGGTCATGCCACCATTTAACGCCCCAAAAAATCACAGATATGGTCCTTTGTCCTTAAAACGCGTCTCACTACAGATCCATTATTTGCTAGTGCATATTTTATTTCCCGCCATTATTTACAATAATTGGCGTTCCTTTTTTTAGTATTGAATATTTAAAGTAAGAGGGGTTTCTGAAGTCGTGCATGAGGAGGTGAGATAATCATAGTCCAGTAATTGATTTTGTTTTAATTGGCCCTTCTACAGCATTACGGCTATGATGCGCTGCTCGGATCAATTTATGCAGCAGCTTGAAATAAAGAAAAAAAAATGGGCGTAGACAACAAAATAGAGAGCAAGCCAAATTTTTTGTAATCATATGACATTCAAGTCTAATTTTTGTCATTTCAAATGTGTGAGACATCTCTCTCCTATACAATTTCTCTCTCTCTCTGACACGTTTTTGTAACATAGCCTAGCAGTTTGTTTTACTTGTTTCAAGAAGGTTAAAAGCGGAGTTTTCTCTGGTAATACTCAGGATATCATCCTGTGCCTCAAACCACTCAAAACATATTCATTACAGCTCCCATTCTCACGACTACATCATCCAAGATCTACACACTAAGAAAGAGAGAATGGCATTCCTAATAATTATAATCTTATAAGAATAGATACTAGCACCTTCACCGCAACTTTGCCATTTCTATTATGAAGTTTCTTAAATATCAGTGTATTATTGAGGAGTGAATGTAAACTTCGCAAAAGATTTTTTTTTTAAGAGATGACATATTCTGGATTGTCCGCAGTTTGCTCAATTTAAAACACAAATCTGCAGATATTCAGATAGATTTTATACATTCCTGAAAGAGCGATGTGAGTCACATCAACATTGATCGATCTAGGAAAATTTTGAACCATGGAAATGAGTATGGAGACTGTTACAATGCAAAAGTCTATAATTAAAACAGCCATCCACCTCCACAGGACTTGTCAGATGCTGTCTCTGGGATGTAAAAGATGTCTGATCTGTTTAACCTCAGATGATAAACTTGTATAAATTAACAGGAAAGCCTCATGTGAGATGCCGGCTATTATTTTGTAGATACTAGTACAGTTTACATATCGACCTCACTAACTTTGTTGGTACCTGTGTTGCGTGATCTAATGGAAAAACACCCCGTTACTTCTTCAGACAAAGGTGATCTGAAACACAGAAATCTTATCCATCCATCCACTTTTTGGAAATTTGTAGAAGCCAGTTCGAATAATCTTTCTTACGCAAAAAGTGTCCAAGAAATCTTCTGATCATTTACAGTTTTGCATTAATGAGGACTCAGTGGGAGTAATGAATGTTTATTTCTTTGAAATGTGTTAACCTTATCACGCTGATCGATATACATGATCCTGTTTGTTCTTTTCCTCCAGTTTAAAATTTCCAGATGGCTTTAGTATACCTCAACTAGGCAGCTTTTATAGACAACAGCTCGACCTAACGTACAGAAGATGATGGCCCCAAGTGAGACTGAGCTTACAAATTCCTTATCCTTATCGGAAGTCTATATTAGAACAATACTCTATGGACACTACAAGGTGACGCTTCTCTGTCTTTATTGTCAAGATTTGAGGCTGATCATAACTACTGTGAGTGCAGTAAAAGAAATGAAATCAAATGAACCGGGAGAGCAACATTGCAAACATCGGTAAAACGCAGAAGAAATCCGAAAGAAATTATGCACACATGCCAGGAGGATAGCGCACTCTGAGATCAACCAACTTTCCACGGACTTGGTGGTCATCAATAAGCCATTTTTTCAGCCAGCTGGGTTACTTCCCTTTGCCAAGTACAAGATGTGTAGAACAAGCATTGCAAAGAAGGAAAATATCACTTTTTCTCTTGTTATTTCAAACACATAATATGAACAAATTATCAAAAATAAGAAAAAAAATTCTTATGATATGGTGAATTTTTCAGAATTTTCTGTTGCTTATGTTTTACGCAACCAGCAAAAAAGTGATATGTTCCTTCTTTACAACGCTTGTGTTATACCTCTTGTGCTTGTCAAAGGGAAGTAATTTGGCTGACGGTCAAAACGGCTCATTCACATCTCCTGGAAAAGTACAAGTAGAATCGGATACAGCGCAGTAACATAGACAAATAAAGTGTCAAAAACACTTGTGAAGGTCATTCAGGTAAGGAATGAACTGTTGGACGCCAAGACGTGGAAAATAAACAAGGAATATTAAGATTATGTTTTTTTAATACAGTTCTTATTAGATCCATAATCTATAATGTTTGTTTAATCTTTGGTCATCTTCTGAAGCGACTAACATCCATAAAAAAAGTATTCTATGAAAACAACAACAATAACAACAACAAAATTAAAACTACCAGCTCTTGTTTGCCATTCAATGTTGTCCCATTTGATGCTGAATTAAAATAAATAAAAGATGAAAAAAATAAAGAGATAGAAAACGACAAGAGAAAACAACGTATGAAATAGATATGAAAGTTGAATAAGAAAAGGGTGGGAAAACAGAGATTCTGATAATCATATGGATTATGGAAAATTAATCCTCACATACAGAAGATTCCAGAATATCTGGATATGTCATATTCGTTATGGTAACATATTTCTGACCTGGTTATAAAATTGTATTCAGAGTGTCTATCTGGGCCTAGTATTGCAAGGGGTTGGGGCAGCCTCCTCTCCCGACACGTTACATACCATACTGGATAAAATAACTTTCTTACTCACGGGCAGATAGAAAGAGGCGCATCAATAGGCCCAAATAGACTTTAGGGTGTAGGTGGGTCATCTGGCCCAAATACACGGCGCCTATTGTATTATCTTATGCTCATAGATGTGCAATCGTTCACGTGTTAAACAAAAACTAATGTTGCACATTTTTTGTCGTACCGAGTGCTGTTGTTCTAAAGTCCACCCATTTCATTGTCGCTCATTATTTTTCTTCTTGCATAATTCAAGAGTAAAATCTCTTTAATAATCCCTCATTGTCACTTTCATTATTATTATTATTATTATTATTATGAAGTCAACGTAGGCTAATGAATATTTGAAGTACAGGTCGTCAGTGTTTAGTAATTATGACCCTGGTAGTAAATAGTGACAATACTTCACAAATAGTGACAATAATTCAAAGGTGAATGGAAATGGATCTGTGTGCATCCAAGGAATGAGGTATTTCGAGATTGGTCACATGACCGAGGCAACATCGCTCACATGTGGTTTTGTTTATATGATGTGACAGGTCTGAAAA
>JBCAUA010013571.1:0-27328 GCA_038406235.1 Peronia verruculata | reverse complement strand
TTTTGAAAATCATTTTGTTCTATCTCCTATGTACAAAAACAGTTGCTAAACACAACTCATCAATTTTCTCAAAATGTCAAAAATGGAGACAGGGCAACAGAGAACTGAGCTCACGAAATATGTAAGGCTTCCAGAGTAGGCTGAATTAGATTATTTTTTTTTGAAGGGATTGAAAACAAACATTCTTAGTTTGTGTTGCAGTAACCAAACAATAAATTTGTTAAGGGATAAAAGCAAATAGACACTAACCCTTTGTTTCCCTCTGGTTTCTCTACATTAAAATATTGACAACAATACATATATGCATGTATTTTAATGTTGCTTTAAAATTCTCTTATTAATCTGAAGAGTGAAAAACATGATTATTTGAAGGAGATTATTGTTATTTGATTGATGGCAGGTGTTGAAAAAAAGGGATTTCCTTCCTTTTTAGATCTGAAATAGAGTTTTGTTTATCAAAACGAAATGATGGAAATGATAATTCTCATTGGTAGGATGTTTTGTATTTTTGGGGTTAAGATTTTACTCTTATAATGAGACTTGAACCACTGCAAAAATTGTGTCTTCATCATCCTAGTCATCATCTTCATCATCATCTGGTACCCCTCCCATAAAGCCCAACAATCATTTTCTCCACAACTGTCTTTGTTGATCTGATCTCTTCTACCTCACTGTCTGAATCATTTGTGGTAAGTTTTGTGATGCAAGATGGATGAAGAGATAGTTAAAAGAGTTGTTCAATTGCCTTATGTATGAAAGACATCCCTAATGTGATAGAAACAGCAACAATAACAAAGTAGCAAAAACAATAACAACAACAACAAAAGAGGCACAAGCATCGTCACCCTCATTATCAACAACGGTGACAACAAACAGCACCGTCATCAACAATAACATGAACAACAAACAGCACCAGCACCACCATCAAGAATAACAATGAACAGCACCATCAAGGATAACAACAGCAATAACAACAGTAAAAAGAAAAACAATACAGCCCTGCACCTCCATCAACAATGACAGTAACAACAAACAGCACCAGCACCACTATCAACAAGAACAACAAACAACACCATCAACAATAACAACAAGCAGCACCATCAAGAATAACAACAAATAGCAGCATCAACAATAACAACATTTAAAAAAAACAATAACAGCCATGCACCACCATCAACAATAACAGCAGTAACAACAAACAACACAAGCACCACCATCAACAATGCAGCAGTAATAATTAATAACACCAGCATCAACAATGACAACAGTTGCAACAAACAACACTATTGCCACCATCAACAATAACCATCATTAACAGTAACAACAGAAACATAAATAGACACAGCACCAGCAATAGTATTAGTTAGACCAAAAACAACATATTTGTTTACATGATATTCTATACAAACTGCACAGCTATGCTGATCCATACTCAATATCACATCATTTCTTCTGTTCACTGGTTTTGTTAGGTATTGTGAAGAAATATTGACATGTGAATATCAAATTAATTGTGAATAGATATCTGTATTCTGTGAGTATGCTTTTTCTAACCCCTCTACTACCACAGAAGCCTTAAAAGAATGCCATGTTACTGTCATAATTATGGTACAGTTAAAGTTTCATTTCCTTGCTATAAGATAATCTATATTAACTGAATATTGATGTGCCTTAAAAGTCTGTGCTCTCAAATTATTTTCCTATATAAACAGCCTGCATGTTCTTGGCTTTCCACTTTCCTTTTAGAGCCATAACTAGCATGTGTCAGATACAATATACATGTACCACTCTTTTCTGTAGAGGGTGATTGAAAAACAAAAACTGTCGCATCTATGGAAATGAAAAGAGGAAAATAAAAAAAAAAAGCTTGACTTCCCAGAAATTTCATGTGACCCAACTCCTGCCCACACTGCTGACACCTATTCCAATGTTTAGACAAACCCTGCTTGAAATATCTATACCACTGTATTTTAGTAGAAGTTTTTGATGACTTTATTGAGGAAGAGTCTTCTTTATTTGAAATATGACAGACATGTTTTATATAAATTTGCTCACAGTATTTATGTCAGTTCGTAAAGAGCATAGAAAAATAGTAAATAGTGTTAAATCAATATGGTGGACAAGAATAAAAATCAGCATATATCTTACAGCTGAGAAACAGGTGGTAATGGAAACTTATGATACATATAGTAATGTTAGACTAAACACTGTTCCATCATTTTTCTCCTGCCTACTGTTTTATCATGTCAAATAAGACATTATGGTTACATAATATTTTATGGAAATCTTGCCATGGCAAAAATAAATAAATTTCACAGATAAGAGAATGAGATGAACATCATGTAGAATGCTTGGACTATGCATTTTTCCATTTTGATGTCGATCTCTGTTTCTTAATAAAATAGTTACAGAAATTCAGCATTTTGCTATACAGAATAATTAAGTCAATTATTACCAAACCATGTTACATTTTAAACTGCACACTTGATATTAAACAACTGTATTTTTACAGAGATTAATCACTATAAACAGAATGTATACATTCGTATCAATCAAATTCACTTCTATTTGAAGAAGTATGTATAATTGTCCTGCTTTCTGAGATTTTTTTAAAGCACAATTCATGTCAATTTTTCTTATTTACAAATCTGAGTTTACCTGATATTTATTTCTCGTCTATCCAAATTTAATAGCTTATTCTAATGTAAGCAGGTATTCATTTCTATTTCATCTGGTCTGATAAGATGTGCTATAATGTCTGCAAAAGAGTTTAAATGTTGTAAGCATCTATTTTCTGCAGAAACTTTGCCTCTCAGTGCTTTGTATGCTTTTGTATTCTGATAGTTGTCCTTGCTTTCACAGACATAGAAATTAAGCATAAGGGGAAAGAAGCCAGAATTGGCAAAGTCAGCTAATAACTGGCAGTGAAAAAGATATCCTGATGTTTAGAATAATTTGAATTTCTTCAAATTTGTTGATACTGTCTTTGAAGTTAGTTACTGGTATGACATTCATCTGAAGAATCTGCTTCGAGTTTTATAGAATTAGAAGCAGTATTTCCTTCATAGTAGATTCCTATGGTAAAAAGAAGACTCAATCAACCAAATTTCTACTCTAGTAACCTGCGTGTTGTCTGCTTTAAGGAATATTTTCAAAAGTGTTTCATTAAGTTAATTTATATCCTCTGAAAGTTATTACTTTGTAGTGTGTTACTTTTGAAGTTCAGTATTGATTTCACAGATGTTGGCTTTGATACCATCATGTGATTTCTTGGCTTTGGATATGTGAGATGATGTAACACTCAGGCATAAACTGGATGTGTTATTAGAACAGCAATGTAATAGACAAAGTCATACATGTAATACAAATGCAACAATCTCTGTATTACAACATGTTGAATTTCTGTGTTAAACACAGATTATTGTTGCCATTCAGTTGGCTAATTGTGATATATAGATGTATATTACACATCATAAATAATGCACTTAATGTGTGGATTATCATTCCGCTTGATACATGATTATATTTGCGGTATCATCTTTCATGCCATCAATATCATTTTGTTGTGATATGCTAGGTACTGTCATCTATTTTGGCTATGGAATCCGTAACAGCTCTGAGGGACAGAAAATGGTGAGTCGACCCCTACCTCACTCCATTGAACAGGTGATCAGCCCCAGAGGTGTCTTGAATGGTGACATCAGTTACCAAGACAGTACTCCGTACAATGAAGATGATTTTGATGATGATATTGCATCATTGAGGAAAGACAAATTGGGTAGGAGGATGTAGCCTGTGCTACAACAACAATGTAAATATAAAAACAAAAATAACAGAAAACAAGCAAACAGACTTTAAATGAAAAGAATTAGATTTCAATTTTGAATATATACACAAATGAAGTGATTGACAAGAACACATAATCAAATTTTACAGAGATTTCTTTCTTCTATGGGCAAAAACCTTGCCAAAACTCAATCACATAGAGCTGAATTGAGAACATGAATTTATGAAAATGAGGTGGCCTGTCCATTGTGATATAATTTGATGTGATACATATATTCTGTTTTATTATAGGAAAGTAGTTGATGGCCGTTGTATTCACAGATATCTGTGTTTAATGTTATATGAAGAATAATGTGCTCATAATGTGTTATCAATCAGTGAGTATTATCCTGTATTATCTTATAACAATTGCAAACCTTGTAAATCTGAAATAAGGTCTGGTTATATTTTTGCCTTACATTGTATATACATCTTTCAACCTCCTAGTGGAAGTTATCTTGATATATTTTTGACTTGGAATATTTCTTGAAAACCCTTTTGCACAGTGCCTTAATATGGCGCAAGTTAACAGACAGGAAACTATCGTAACTATGTAAAAACATCATACAAAAGGGTTTCTTAGGGATATTTTAAAAGAAAAATATAAGGATTTGCAACTGTTGTGGTTGATATAAAGGTGTAATATATTGTTACATCATCTTTTTTTTTTTTTTTTCATTTGATTATTTCTTGCAAATATTGAATGTTAGACAAACACCTCTGTTATATTGGTCAAGTTATTTCTGAAAAGAAAAAGAGAATTTACAGATCAACAGCTTTCTCATTCAAAGTGAAAAGTAAAAAAAAAAAGAATGAAAAATAACCAACATTTCGCTCACAGATAAAAAATGAATGTACTGAGTATGTTCTTCAAAATATGTTTTTGTACAATCCTTTCATGTGTGAGAAAAATTAGAATGGGTGAAAAAGCTGTGAATTTTTTATTTTTTTTTTTGCCTGTGAAATGGTATAATTAGAGGGTGACTGAAAACACTAATTACTTAATTTAATTTATAATTATACATTTTTTATTTATTGTAATTTTTGTCTCAATTTGGTTTGTTTTTGTTTTGTGCGTGTCTGTATGTTTGATCTGTTACGGATGAGAATTTAATTTTGTAGCATCTGTCTTTTGAGACTGATTATTATTAATTTTTTTTTTTTTTAACAGATTTACCAACTTTATAGTGTGCCGCATCTGTCTTTTGAGATTGATTATTATTATTATTTTTTTTTTAACAGATTTACCAACTTTATAGTGTGCCACTAGCTGGACATTAGGCAATGTTTGTTAAGCTCCTGAATTTCAAACAAAATAATCAGTTTGAAGAAAGAGATACAATCATATTAAACTGGAGATCAAACATCACTACATTGAAGATCAAACACAAAGCAATTAAAGGTAAATGCCAAACCAAAATTGAGACAAAAATAAAATAGTGAGTTACCTTTCAATCATTTATAGATTTAATGCTTCCGTCCAACTGTGGGAGGAATGTTTTGGCATCACTGCTTGTTTTATGTTAGGCTTCTATTTATTGCTTGTTCTCATCTGAGATGATATGGCTAGATGTCAAGTGTTTTTATCTGAGCTTTTGTTGCTGTGTTGGGGTATAATGACACATGGGCACGTTTACGACTACATTGTGTCAAACACAGTAACATACATTTACACGTCAAGAAGAAGAGAGCAAAGAAAGCATGACAGAAGACAGGAGCAATGAGAGAGAGAGAGAGAAGAGATGTCTCACCTAGAATGTCGAGGATGGCACTCCATGGGAGACACCCCACAAATGACGAGCTTTCACTGCCTGCAGGTGGTAGCAGAGAACTCCTTATCAACCCCCAGGCCCCCGCCGGGGTTTTCCTCTTAGGCAGAGATCTCCTTGAGCAGCCAAACAGTTTTATTTCAATTTTCCTAGATGGATTTACACCAGTTGCTTTCTATTCATGGTGAAGACATGTTATCTCTTTCCCATCTTCTCAACCCATCCCTACCAGAGTTTGAAGCATATAATTTTCTGTTTGGTAGTTAATTGATTAATATACTTGGACACCGAAAACATTTTATTATCCTGTTTTTTGTTTTTTTTTTTAACCACTGCTGAGTTGACATTAGTATTCCCATCTCCATGTGTGAATGATGAATGTAACTGAACTAGATTTGATTGAGTAAACAAAAAAAAATATGTTGTTTTGAAGTTTGAAGGATGCATTGATCTGCTATTTATAGAAAATAATTGCAAAACATCTTTCCCATACAGTTTGAGATATAAATGGTTTGGGAGAATCATAATGCTGAATTCATTCGAAAGTCTCAGTTAGAGTTAAGAATATTGGAGAATTTGATCAAGCCATATATAAAAAAAAATATCATTCTCACTTATGGTGAGCACTCATCTTCAAATGTTGTGGGCTTTCACTGTTTTGTTCGATTTTTCTAAGAATACGCTGACCGCTGTTCTTTTATTTTGTCTGTGTGAGTTGAGAAATTCTGCCAGAGATTGTGAAACCATGCATATTTTCAGATTAGTTCAGTGAATTCAATTTCATTGTATCAATAATATGTTCGTGAAAGTTTCATCGTCTGAAGTTCATTTTTAGACATATAACAAATTGATAAACTAAAAGCACAGCACCAGTTTGAAATATTGTGGGTTGTAAGGTATGTCAGACAATTGAGAAAAATGTTATGTCAGTTCATATTTATATTACTACTGTATGGCCTGTTGTGCACAATTACACCTATCTGTTATGTCATCATTATGTTTGAATATCATGTCTTCCAACTGAATGAAATGTTATCACTTTGTCTCATGTGTACAATATGCTAGAGTACGTCTAATGATATCTGTAGAAGATTGTCTCTGTGTGTGAAATTTTAATTGCAATACGGTGTCAAAAATTATGTAATGTGTAATAATATCACTGATTTTTAATGTGTTGTAGCACTTGGTGGCCATGCACCCAGCAAGCTGTCTCCACTGCATTTTTTTTACATGTTTTGTCCACCTTTGGATGGCTATTTTGCATTGTCTCCTATTTATCAAATATGAAATGAAGGAGTAGGAATTGCTCTTGGAAGAACATCTAGAGATATCTCAATGTCACACTCTAAGAAATGTCATTTCCAAAAGACATTATTGGTTTCTGTGAATCATGGACACAATTTATATTACTAAATTTGATGTTGAATGGAATTTGTTTTCTGCCTTATTACTTCTCTTTGATAGAAACAACGGCTGTCTGCACAAGGAGTGTAAAAAGGGAAAAACAATTATTTTCCTTCCTTTTATCTGAAATTAATGTTAATTACTGACAAATTTGACTGACTTATCAGAAAACACTTTTCCAAAACCTCTAGTATTTCAGTATTTTTCTTTCAGTGTGTTTAAAACAGACTTGAAGCAGCATATCGACAGTAACAGTCACACACCATGTCGAAAAATTAGTCTAAAATTAAGTCACCTCATATGTTTGTCTTAAAATATCCCTTTCAAACTCTCTGGCATCATACCTTTCAATAGTAATTTCAATAGTCTCCTGTTGGTAACCTTGATAGAGGCTTGAAACATGGGGGTTTCCAAGGGACATTTTAAGAACCAGAAAATAACATGACCTACATGGGTTTAGGCATACAGGGTTAGCAACTGTTACTGTCAACATTTGTTTGAGTCTTTCAGCCTCTGAATTGTATAGAACTAAAGAGTGATTTTTTTTTTTTTGTTGTCTATAATATGCTTGTTCAACAGCTCTTGTGTTAAGAGAAAGGATGTACCTGTGTTTGGGCTTGTTGAAAATAATCTTTAAAGGGTTAAAAACAATGAAATCTTCTTTGGAAAATATTTGAAATCTGTTATTCCAGAATCTTTGAAAAGAAAAAAATTATAATTCGATCAATTTTTTTTTTTTTTATTACATGTTCATGATTCAGCAGTAGCATAATAAATATATTTTTTATTATTGCTTTTCATAATGCAAGAGGTTTTATCTTAATGACACTGAAGTATGCTTTGTGATGAGAGCAATAAAAGTACAACCAACCTTGTGGCAAAAATCGTTATTCTATTTCTATATTAAATCTTATTGTCCAAAAGAATGGCTGTGATCATTATTGCATTACTTAAAATCCCAGCTGAGTTATATTAAAACTGTGTATATGCCAGTTTATGCAACTTATATAGCAAAATGCCCTTTTTTATTTTAATGCTATCATTGGAAAGGCTTTTATCCTTACTTGACAAAAAGAGTTTTGTCAGCTGAACCTATTTTAACTGGGAACACTGCAGATCATGTAATGATAACGTATTTCGTGTCTTTCATGTCGTTCTATATTGTGCCTGTAGTTTATAATCATCTTTTTTTATTGTGCAGACTACATTTGAGGAGGGGGAGGATTGTTGCTGAAGTGAGGAAGAAATATAATAAATATATGCACTTACAGACTTTATGCTTTCTTTAATTTTCTGTTTTGTTGTCTGACTTTATGGGATGAACCAGATATTAGATTTTTGATAATATATAGATTTACTGATAAAATAAGAAGGCTAACTTTACTTTGTTGAAAAAAGTTATTCAATTGTGACTGTTCTATGCAGAGATTTTCGGGCTCCGATTAACTCCCATGTTCTCATAATCTCATGGGTAGTAGAATCTCATTTTCTTGATGACGCTCACTTTAGAATGTGCTGTCAATATGATGTCAGTTTCTCCTCGTTGAAACCGTGTTCCTCCCATGTAAGGTATTTGTTTCTTAAAACCAGTCTTTCATTTTTGTTAAAAATGTTTTTTCTTTTTTTCTTTTTGTCAATTGTTTTTCTTGTGCAGTGTTGTCATTCAGCATTTGGTCTCACAGTTACAAGCTTCTTGATGAACAGTTCATTTAGTTTATGAGAAAGTTCCAGCAGCACAATGACAAAGAGACCAACATGTCCACAGAATTTATGTATATCTTTCACATATAAACTGCAAACAGGTTGTTTAATTTGAACTATTTATAGGTCGAGGGATGGAGCTTATTTAGCTTTGATTGTTTGATGTGGTGTGTATTTTTTTCCTGAATAATTCACATTAGTAGGAATGATAACCCAGAATGAGTGCTATGACTGCATCTTGAATATGCTCAAGCAAAAATTGAATCTTCAGCAGAACTGACTTTCATCACAAAATGCCAAGATTTTTCAGTCCACAGTATTAAATACTCATACGGCTTATGCAAAGCTGCATATCTATATATGGGTTGTGCCAAGGGGAAATGAGTCAGAAGTCGTGCTGGGTGATTTTGAACTACAGCTGTTTTTAAGTATTTTCTGACTCAGTTACCAAATTTTTTTCTTATTTTACTTTAGAAAAGAAAGATATAACCTTTTCTAAAATGAAAAAAATAAAAATTTTGGTATCTGAGTGGGAAAATAGGTAAAAACGCCTATAATCGCTGACGCAAAACATATTGATTTTGAAATTCATTCTCTCATTTGAGCATGGAAAGAGGGAAAGCCATGAGAAAATGCCAAACCTACTTGTTGTAGAAATATAATATTTCTTCATCATGGAAACAATATGGGTGTTTTTACAAATTGCTTGTTCTAGTGTAAATGATACAACCACTAATTTTTTTAGAACATTAAAGAAAGCCGCTGAAAATTGGCCACCATTACTAACCTCATCACTCATTAATTTCTATTTCTATGGTACATTATATAAATTTAAGTTCTTATTCCAAATGATTCTGAGATAATTTTGAGGTTAACAATATAGTTTAGTATTTTTTAAATAAGTGACAAAAAAAATGCATGATATATTGCACACATTAATATGTTTATTGTCATTGTTTGGTTTAATCAATTGAAAAAAAAAGGGGGGGGGGGGGAGACAGGAAAAAAAAGCTATGCAGAAGTACAGTGGAATGAAATAAAGTACATATGTGAAATTTCAGAAGAAAACAAATGTCCTTTTGCCTGTTGACCTCACTAAGTCACAATTCAGAGGGAGTAATTCCCATATTGTGTTATAATAAACATAACAGGGTGGTGAAATAAAAGCAAAGCTATCTATAATATGTAGAAATACATTTACAAAGAGAAAAAAACAAATGATAATCAAGATTCTCAAGGTATGACACACAACAAAGAAGTAACATCTGATTCCCAGAGCCAACTAATCTTCTCTATTTGGTTTTTACTTTTCCTATATGATTTGATTTTTTCAGTAGTTTTTTAGAGCGACATGGGTGAGGAAGGGACTTACTCAAACATTATAACCTTGAAATAAACACTGAAGATTGATGTATGGGAAAAAGTTACTTTGCTTCTCTGTGAGTTTCTTCTGCGAGTCAATCTGAAGCAAAGTAATTTAATACTTCTTTATATATGTCATGAGAATTAGTGTTGTTCTACAAAAGTGGTTTTTCAGTGTGTCACAAAGTTAGCAGATGTTTTCATTTTTTTTTTTTTTGTCCACTTCTACCAATAACCATCATGAGAGGTTTAATAATCTGCGGGTTTCTTTCTGGTCTTACTATATCATCATTGATTGCACCAATTTTCAAGCCAAAAAATATTAAAGACAGCATATAATGAAACTCAGCAGTCAGATGAACATAATCATAAAGAATTACAAGACATGTTACATACATATATGTATACGATGCAGTTTTGAATCAAATTACAAACATAATATAACCAAAAAACAACCTAGCAGATTGGTCTTCGTCTCATGGAATCCTGTGTCAAATCAGCTGTTTATTTGTGATTCTAATGTTGCACTGAACAAATATCTTTCGTTTCCTTCACTAAAAAAAAAAAAAAATTATATCAACTTCTAAGACTTTATATCGCCTCAATTTATATCAGTTCTGGCAAATGATCTATGAACTCCCATATTCCCAATTTTTATGAATTCAAGAACATAGGCTGACAAAAGTTTGTTTCTGAATATTCAATTTTCATCGTGAAATGTTAGCACAAAACATGTTGACTGTATAACTTTCATGTGACACTTATTTCAAATTTATTTCAAATACAACATAGTTTCAGAGATATCATGTGTCTGGCAAGGTATAAGATGTATAGGCCTACTTTTCTCATACAATGGGAGAGAGGGGGTTCATCCTTAAAAAAAAAAAAAACAGTTTCCTTATTTCATCAGATATGAAATATATTGCTCTCCTCTGGCAGCACAGTATATCATAAAAACAATATCTCAATGTACAAAAGTTTATTTTTATGGATAAAAGTTAAGAAGAAATAATACATCAACAAATTCCAAGTTAAAAGTTATTGAACAATTAAATATAAGAAAAATAAGCCAACCAATTTGCATTTTTAATTGAGTTTTTTTCATTTTTATTTCAGAGCAATTCCTCATGGAGAGTAAATAACAACAGTTTCAAAGTACGTGCGTAAAAGTAAAAATAAAAATGAGCTGAGAACTTACACAATGTGAGAAGAACATAATACGTATAATGATATTGTGTAGAGGACATAATCATAATAGTTGTAATGTTTACAATATACAAGGTAGCAAGTGAGGAAAATATCACATTTTGAGGACCATCACAGAGAAGCATAAACACAAAACTTGACATTATCACACTTCTCTTCCCAATGCTAGTAATATTGATGGACATATATATAACTAATGTCATCTTGGTCTAAAAAAAATGCATATATAAAAGAAAAAAGCAAATAAAAATTCAGTAAAACGCTGCCCTTTGTCATCTTCAGCTGTTTTTTTTTTTTAAAAAGCTGATATAACATGGTTGACCTTTGTCGGGTGTTCTTCTCTATAAGTCACTAAACAAGAATGATGACAATATGAACAAACAATGGAATTTATATATCTATCTCAAAGTAGATTTTCATGTTCCCTTTCCTTTTTTATGCACTGAACTGCTCTAGTTTCTTTCATTATTGAGTCAGTATTAGCATCAATGTCCATAAGAAATTGACTTCATAAAAGTGTAGTGAATGCAATAAATAAGAACAAATTTTTATGCGGCTCTTTTTTCAGTTCAAGGGCAAATTTACCATTGTGACTGAATGAACTCCAAAGAGAACATAACAGTTTGTAGGCTTTTGGTCAAAATTAGAGGAATTCAATGTTCACCACATTATTAGACAATATCCCAGGGCTTATCGTTTGATTTCCAAGTGAGAAAAAAAAAAAAAAATTTAAAACTGGTCATGTAACGAAATCTCAAACCTTTTAAACTTTCACAAATAGATATAGTGAATTATGGCCCGCATCTTCATTTCACAAGAAAAAGGAATTAGTATGGAAAGAAATGACAAAATGCATAATTGAGTGCATTATGACTTTGGTCCATGACAAGATTCATGCAGCAACTGAAACAAAACAATTTTTATTATGAGGTGAGAAATTATTTGTTCATTGTCTCATTCAGGAATATATATATAATATTATCAATAATATTACTGCTCATGCAATGTAGAAGAAAAGCAAACAAATAAATCACCTTTCATAAAGGCAGAGAGCTTAGCCATACTATACAATAAAAATTTAGGTAATTATGAACCTTAAATGTTAGAAAACTGGAATGAATATTTATGATTAAATTAAGGAAGTGGTCTACAATCTACAATGACTAGAACAAAACTTGGTCTAAACAGCTAAATGACCAGACTGTAGAGATACATTGTATAAAGCAAAGTTTACAATATGCTTGTAATAAATGATAACAATAAATTAATTACAAGTAGGAATATCTTGAATAGCACAAAGGCATGAAAGTCAAGCAACAACTTTCCTTTGTCAGACTGGAGAGAAACGATCTATTTGAACAAAGCATGTGCCAAAGAATCACATTCATGAAGAAAGATTTTCTCACTTATTCCCCTTCCCCATCCACTCCTCCTCCCACCACATTTCATCCTATCTATATGAAGAGAAAAGATCACTTAAATATATGTCATGTATGTATAACAATTTCAATAATCACATAATTCATTCTTGGAATCCATTTACCTGAGAATCTGGGCCAATATAAACCATGGCTCTGCAGTTCCTGTCCTTAACATTATCCACCATTACAAGTAAACATTGCCCAATAAAGAGAAAACGTTCCATAAAATGGAAAGTCAGTTGTAAATCTATCAAAGATTTTTCTTGAGTGCTTTCTTTATGTCTTTCCATACACACATGAAAAAACCCTTAAAATAATGATTGTCAAATGGTTTCTTTAAGTTCTGGAATTTTGGGATGGGGATTTCAATTATAACATTATCCAACATTTATAAATGGATGTTTTCTGAATCTTCATGTGGCTGCCATCTAGGCCATACAGTAGATGAAATCAGGTTGAATAGAATAGCAGAGAATACTGGGTCTTTCAATTCAAACCCTTGGAAAGTTAATCCATCCTTCCTCTTGTCCTCTGAATCATTTGTTCTTTCAATAATTAGCTATGAAACAGAAACCCATATGAAATGCGACATGATGAAATCGGACCTTCATCAAAATGAGGCAACTGGATAAATCATATGATATTCAGTATTGAGTGAATTTTTAATGTAATTTTTTTTTTTTTCTTCACGAAGCCCTGCTACATCAAACTAAATATGCATTTTAGAGTCAAACTTGCTGAAATAGGTTGGGCAAAAGCCTAAATAGTGTAATTTAGTAGCATGGCCTGGTAAGGATCAATAAAGATTTACAAAAGAGATCTGCCATTTTCTCACCAATAGCAGCTGCAGCAACAGGTCTCCCCCCGTCATCTTTGAATGCCAATGTTTCGACTTCTACTTAGGGTGGAACAAACTTTTTTCACACACAGTAAGGGAAGTGAATAACAGTGATACCAATTATCCCATATGCTCAAAATCTGACGAGAGCCTGATTTCATCGAGTTGTATCTCATATTGTACATTATTGATTGTTCTCAGTGGATCACTGAGTACACAGCCCAGTACATGATGAGTAACAACATAGCATTTACTGCAAATATGTGATCTTCACAAAATTCAGAATAAGCCCAATGAATTTAGAACAAAGATAATTACACATTTGGTCTTCTGTTAAGAACACTGAACATTTCAACATTCTGTTATCTGACATATAATGGCATGTTTTTGTTCAATAGAAATCTATCAAATGAGGAAAGTTATGCAAAATTACAATTTAAAATCATCAGATAGCAGAAAGATGTCATAATACATGTCATATATAGTAAGTTGAGAAGAAACACGGTATATGCATAAAGAACAGACTGAAAGAATTGGTATTTCAAATGAAAAAAAATGTTATATTACATAATATTTATAATATAATTACAAGCAGCCAACAAGATAATGTTGCATCAAGAATGCAATATTGTTCATTTTACTCTATTTGTTTTTGTATTTAATGGGAGAAAAACATAATTTTTAATAATTTCTGCGGACATTTGGCAAAATATAGGTTACAGAATTAATAAAAGAAAGATTAATTTTACATGTGACAGTCAAAGATCAGAAAAACAAAAAATTCAGTGATTTCTAATGTGAATGGGAGATCTCTCTTTTCTCATATCAGGTTGAAATTGAGAACTGTGATTTACTTTTCTGATTGTGAAGAAAATGGAAGAAATTACCTTTTTCTGAATTTTTAGATTTGGAAACAAATAGTGCCAATGATAATCATGGCAGTGACACCCTTTCCTAGAGGTCTCTTTTCTAGAAAGAACAAACTGCATGCTCATATCAATATTTTCCTGGGAAATAAAAGGACACAGCATCATGAATTCAGCCCAGATGTGAGAATTTTACAGCGAATTTGCTTTTCTTTGCACTGGGGGGATGCATAGAAATAAGAGATCAGTTATTTTTTTTTTCTGTTTTAAGACAATTATTGCTATGTCCAGAAATAAATCTAAACTCTTTCATGTGATAATTTAAATTGACTGCTTCACTTTTACCCCAGTTTTGCAGTCTTGCACAAAGCATCAGTGATATGGTCAGTCTCAATCACTCCATCAGATACTACCACCCCACCTGCACTCCATCCTGCCCACTATACATCAGCCATCTGGCACTTGCTGTTCACTTTCCCACTGGCAAATCAGATGATAAACTGTTATTCAATGTTACCAAATATTTTGTTAAAAAACAGATTACATGCTGATTTGTGTTTCCATCAATGGTTCATCTGGCAATCATCAGTTCGTGGTTACCATCAAGAGATTCTGCATATTAGTGCAAAAATCTGGTAAGTTGGCTAACCATCAGATCAAGAGGAATAGGTGGATGGTAGTCAATAGCCACGGACATACTATATAGGCAGGCGTCACTCACAGAAAGTCGTTTGTCGTATGTTACTCATTATACCATTCATTAGTCGCTGCTGACTGTATTTTCCTTATGTCACTTGCAAAGCAAATCCTTTGTTTCAAGTCACTCGTCACATGCCTCTTGTTCCATGACAAAAGACATACACCCCACGACGTTAAACACTGTTCCACCCAAAAGTCATTTCTATCCCAATTTCAAACAAAATGTAGAACAATGCAACAGTGATTTATCTATAGTGATTAAGCTGATGACATCATCAATGAAGAAATAAATGACCCTCAATATAAATATTTTGTGTGGCTGATTTATGCGAAATGTGAGGCTAAAGGAGAATATCATATGTTATTCAAAGAAATTAAGAGGAGGGGCGGGTCCTGAGAGTGATTTTCTAAAATACACAATTTAAGCTTTTTTAAGCATCATATTTAAATTCAGGAAGTCCAAATTAGAGGAAGGAAGGTGTCAAAAAATAATTTGAATGGTTGGTTGCCATGAAAATGCTGCCATATTGGATTTCTGGCCCAAAAAATTCCTAATTTTCAAAAGCATAAGGCTTTGGTGTTTTTCAATGAAATTGTTTTAAATTTTGCACACATGTAGTCTTCCCTAATCACAATAGTGCTAAGTATCACTTTTTCGAAATTTCTCATAGTTTTTCTTCTACAAAAGTTTTGTGAAGTTTGTATGTGGCAAGATGGTACTTTTTCTCATTTTTCTGGCACTTCGTTAACATTTTCTCAAAAAGTAAACAAAATATTGTAAATCTGATAATTGCTATTATTTTACACATATGCAGGAAGATTCATGCCACATTTCAAGTAAATCTGTTGGAAAAGTGCTCAAAAAGTAAGTTTTGAGATAATTGCGTCTAAAGTTTTGACAAAGTTTTTCAACCAGTTCCTCGTGATATAATTTGTTCCTTTTACCACAGCTACTTAGCTTTTCATCTTTATCAGTCCATCATGTCCAAATGGCTTGTTCTGCATGTTTTCTTGTTTTCCTGGTTCTTGGTATCTTTTTTGTTCAAATTGATTTGGTAGCAGCTCATACGGAGCAGCTATAATTATTGTCTATCAGCTGGGCACTAGTAACCTATTTTTCAGCTCGACTGGGCATTACCTATGACCGGATCTAAGCATAGCGCTTCCAACCACTCAAGAACCAATCACAGAGCCGAAAAAAAAGCAAGATCGAGGTTACAGTATGCCATGATGACAAAGATCAGGGAACTGGGTTAGGATTCCCACAGTGTTCATAGTAGTCAGCAGGCAACATGTTTATGTATTAGCAAGAAGAAAAGGAAGTGAAGGAGAGCCAGCATATGTACTTACTGTGGGCGACATGTACAGGAAGGCATCCATGCCTGAGAAATACTTTCAAACTTAGTGTGAAGACTTCATAGTTTCAGTTGAAATTGACCGTCAGAAGTGAATTTGAGTGGTATCTTAGAAACACTCCTTTGCAGGGAAAGCTCAGTTTACATGTGAAATAGGCTACTTTTGACCTTATAAACAGTAAGATCTTGAAATAAAATGGTTTACCTTGAAGAAAATACAATAAATGGAAATTCGATATTTTCATCCAAAATCTCGATTTCAGGACTCATCCCTCCCCTCAAGGATGATGAGAATTTTTTCTTGATGACACAAGAATGTTACAGTCCTCATTTTAATGAGCTGTTGTTTCCATTGAAGAAACCCATATTTCTCTAGGAAGGATAAATTACAGGTTGGGGTACTTCTTCAGTTGCTATAGCTGACAAAAGTTCAAAATTTTATGTCTACAATAGATGTCATGTGCTCACAGTCTGTCCAATGGCGAATGGAAGGCAAAACAAAATGAACAAGTGCATTTCTTTAAGAGCAACTTGCACAGAGGGTTAAACAGTGTATGAGTGATGTCATTTGACCTCCTTAGTGGGGTCAACAGCTAAAAGCAAATAACGAGTAACTTTTTTTTATATGACTGGAATTTTCAGCTGATTATATCATTTGATATAATGCCTAATGGCATGTGAAATATGAACTGGCTGTGTGACACCTCTCTCATCCCATGATGGGTTCATTTGTGATGAGTAACACATGATGAGCTGCAAAATGACTTTCTGTGTATGATGCCTAGTATAATGCCTTTCCTCCTGTGAGAGACTGATTTTTGAATTTGCCTTGTTCTATGGGTGTCAGTGAAATGATAAAATGAATGAGCGCCATATTATGTACATATTGTTACTGTCTTCTTCCATGATGCCCTACCAAACCCCTTTATCTTTGGTTTTCATAAATGACATGAGATGAGATAAACTGATTTAAAATTTTGACAGGAAATTTCATTCTCTGTTGATGGAACCCTCTAAGAAAAAAATAAATTACCATGACCTCCCAAATGCCAAGCTGAGTTGTGTTTCAGTCAAAGTTTACCCATCTCTCCAGCTTATCCAACTTCACTTCTGAATGACACATACAGCATTAATCATTATGTCATTAGCCAGAATATAGCCATATCACCAACGATCATAATTTCCTTCAGGCCAATGGAGAAGCCGTGTATTTAATAAGTAGGTTTTGTCTTTCTCCTAGAAGTATTATGTATTTTCATATGTCTTGCAGCCAGTCAAAATGAAATGTATGTTGATTTCACCATATGGGGATTATGGTATCATGTGAAAGCTTATTTCAAACCCTTTTAGGTGGTGAAAAAAGTTTTGGGTAGCTTTACTCTGGTCAGAGATACTGCGGCTTAAAGAGACAAGGGAGGGACCCTCCAGCAATGACCAAAATTCCGAGAAAATCGAGTTTAAATGAATGATCGAATGCATATATCTGCATATCTACCTCACAAAAACTTGATTTTAATGAGGAAATATTTATAAACTGAGGATAAGACACATGCTGCCTTGTTCAGAAATGAATGGATTTTCAATTTCTGCAATAAATAAAAACATTTGATGTCTGACATCCCCCCAATCACATTCAAAGCCCAATTTCTTGGTTCTAGCCCACCAACCTAAGTCACATTTTGACTGGCCACAAGATGTATACTTGCATCTACAGCATCTGAAAGGACTGACCAAGAGATTACACTGCGTCTTATCAACCATTTTGGGCTATAAAGTAAATGATAAACATTTCTAATCCATTGTTTAAAATGAAGGAGATGATTTCAGATATGTAAAAAAAAAAAGTTGACTGTAAGTGTGTTTACAATAGCAATGAGAGAATATAATGATTGAATGAAATGGACTTGTCCATTGTCATATGTTTGTAACTTGACAGGATACCCAAACCATGTATTTACATTTCTCAGTTGACAATCAAGTTTATGTAACTCATCCACTGAATTTCATAAAGTTAAAGACTATAGACAGTGATGTTTTCAATATTACTATGTATCAAGTATATTCAAATTAGGTAAACAAGAAAACTTCCCTTTTCAAAAGGAGGAGGAAATAGATAATGAATGAAATATCACAAATCAATTAAAGATCACATAATGAGAAGGCAAAAAGATTCAGGCATTTGATGCCTCTGCTGGGGGCACTTGTGGAACTCGAAGTTCAATGTCATCCTCCTCAACCTCATTTCTCCTCGCCATCTGAGAAAAAAAAGGATTAAAAAAGATGAAGAACACTAATATTTGCTATATGATTTTTCATTTTCTTTTTTGTTTCTGAATTTTCCAAAACCACCACATTATACTCTGTAATTCACATTATAATAATTTCTGTTGGTACTGACATGAAGTATTACATGGATGGATAAAGAATCAAGTGACATGTACATCATACTAGCATCCTTCATAGGATGAAAAAGTAGAGGCAAAACATAACACTACATATCAAAGCCACTTATTAGAGAAATATTGTGACACAGATCACAAAATCAACACAAAAACTCTGGAAACAGAGTAATTATCATTATCAACGTCCAGAGCATTCCAAAATAATTGTCAGGATATACGATAAAAGAATTACACCTTTCTGTTCTCCACTCCTCTACTTACCATCATAATGGTATCTGTATCTGCCAAGGCTTGCTTGGCCAGGTACCTTTCTCGCTTAATCTTCAACTCCAGCGTCTCTGGGACATCCGGCACCATGATGTCAATCAGTTTACAAATGCCAAACACAACATGCTGAAAGGATGGAAGACAAAAGGAAAGAATAAAACTGCTGTTCAATGCATGAATAAGAATTAACATATATTCATAGAACATGATAACATTATTTTTGTAGTATAAAGTATTGTCATAATTTGTTCAATACATGCTCAAGGTTTGTTGGATGGAAAAATAAGAAGTAAAGGATTTGACCAAAGATGAGATAAGCACCATTTTCAAAATTCTAAAGACAAGTGCATGAGGTGATAATGTTATGTGAGTTACATGACCTGTTTTGAATATGACTTTGCATAATGTGATATTTCTAACTATTGCAAACAATGTTTTTTATGGCTAGATCTGGGAAGACATATTTAAGACGCGACATGATGAAATCAAGCACTCATCAAACTGAGCCGACAGGAGAAATCATGTGTTTTTAGCAGTGAATGAATTTTTCAGGCAATTGTTTTTTCTTCACCAAACCCTTCTACATCAATCTAAAAATACATTTCAGAGTTCAAGTCACTGAAACAGATTGAGTAAAGTCCAAAAATTGTACTTTAGTGGCATGACCTAACAAGGAATAAGAGGGATTTACTAGAGTGATCGGCCATTTTCTCGATAAATTCAACTGCAGCAACAGGTCACCCACATCATCTTTAATTGCCAATATCTCGACTTTTACTTAAGGTAGAACAATAATTTGTTCACATACTGAAAGGGAAATGAATAATCTTCACAGTGATACCAATAACTTCATAGGCTCAAATTTCATCGTGTCGCACCTCATTTATTTTGAGAAAAAAGATCATTTTTTTTTAAATGAGAAAATTGGATTTACAGTTGAGTCAACCCAAACCAAACTCTGATAATGTGAATTTCTGATATTTCAAATAAAAACAAACAATAATTTTTTTTTCCTCTTTATACCCATTAAATGCCCCTTGCATATTTTGGAGCCATCGCCATGAGTTTGTTTCCTTTTAAATTGAACCCGTCAGCGCCACCCCAAAGGTAAAAATCGGCTTTTGTTCTCTCCACGTCGTTCCCACCCAACGGGGAAAACAAAGGAGATAGCATCGCAGATGGGGCAAGAGGGATCAGGCAATAACATGTAATTTGCATAAATGTACTGTGATCATGTCCCGTGATGTGGTGTTAAGGAGGTCTATGTGTTCGGAGGGAACGGTGGGAGGGAAGAGGCAGTGTACTAGAACAGTGATACCGATCGATAATCAAGCATCCTTGCGGAGTCTTACACTGTCATAGAACAGGTAGACACAGTCAAAAACGTGCATGTACAGTACTACAGTGGTCTCCGCCTAAGAACCCTCTGCCTAAGAGCCCAGTCCGCCTAAGAACCCGGTTCTGCTGTGAAACGGAATTTTTCTTCTATAATTCACCCCTTTAAGAACCCGTTCTGGGCGCTCTAAAAAAAAAATCCGCCTAAGAGCCTGGTGTCCGGCCAAGACACCTGAATACTTATAGGGTAATTCCACATCATACTGTCCACTTGAGAGAAACGCACAGCTCTAGATGTGCAGTAAAAAGGGGGTGGAGGTGGAGGGAACAGGTAAACAAAGGAGTGGAAGTGATGACTGCATAATCAGGCCACGTTTTTCACTAATTCGTAACCATTACTTTGACAATACGTGAGACAGCACTTGTGATTGGCGGTGTAAGTTTAGCCTCCTGACTGGTCAGCTGTTTTGCTCCTTTGGTCAGTCTGTAAACACTTGAGTCACTCATGCGATTATCCAAGGGGTGGCATAGCAATCAATATGGATACCGTTATGTGAAAATCACATGGCGTTTAAGCGCTGATCAGTATAGGTGTAACTATACGCTAAAAAGATCAGGAATTGCTACATCTAATTACACACAGGGAAGAAGGCTGTACTTGTTTGCATAGATAAATCTTTAACTAATGGTAACGGTCAACTAATTATAGTTGTGAAGACAATCTGTGGTCAGATGGGTTGCATAACTTTCCAGTTTGCCTAAGAACCCGTCCGGCTAAGAACCCGCTTTTTTTGTCTCCCGACTACCTGGTTTCTTAGGTGGAGACCACTGTATTTAAATGCATGAAGCAGAATATGTTGAATTCTTTCTAGTGTTATATATTAGCCTTACCAGAGGATTATCTGTGATTTCACTCTCAGTAGCTTAAAAGGTAAACTGAAAACTGTATATTTTTAGTTGCTATCAATAAGAAAAGAATATATTCATATTTAGATTGTGCTTATGCATTTCTGTTCCTGAGCTTCACTTGAGCATTACTATACTGGACCATGTTTCTATTTTTGTTATTCTTCTGGTGTGTATATAGGTTCAAGAAATCAAACAGAGACAACAGAACTGGTTTAAACAGAGAGAGCTCAGCAAGCAGCAAGAGGAATCAGGTCCAAGTGAGTGGAATGACAAAACATGAATATTCCCTACTTGATTCATTGTTTTTAGCTTTTTCTTTAAGTGTCATTGAGTATCTAAAAAAGACAAATAGATGCCTTGATGATTTTGGTTTCATTTATGAACAAAGAAATAATTAAGGCTCTTATCATCTATGCGGACAGTCTATTCAGCCTTCAATCAGTCAATTCATTTTGGTTTCATTTATGAACAAAGAAATAATTAAGGCACTTATCATCTATGCGGACAGTCTATTCAGCCTTCAATCAGTCAATTCATGAGGATACCACTATGCTCTTTATTGTTGTTTCCCTTCCTTTGCAAATGTTTTTCCACATGTTTTTTTTTTTCAGTGTTCTCAAGTTTGGTGACTCCTCCATTCACAGCTGTCTCCCATAGGACTCTGTTCTCTGCTGTTTCTTCCCATTTGTTGATGTTTATCTCACATTTGGTCAGACTGGACGTATACATCCTCATGCCTTAGTGTTGGTCCTCCTTGCTGTCTTTTACCCTGTGCCAGTTCACCATAGATCAGTTGTTTTGGGATTTGACCATCCTCCATTCTCTTCACATGACCTAACCATCTCAGCCTTCTTTTGCAAAGAATTGTTGTCATACTCTGGCGATCTACTATTTCTGGAACTTTCATATTGGTAACATTATCATTCCAAGTTATGCCTGGGATCTTATGAAGGCACCTAAGATGAAAAGTGTAAGTTTTTTCTCCTGCTTACTATAGAGAGTCCGTATTTCAGATCCATAGAGCAGTGTAATACTAAGAATACATGCCTCATAGATTTTAATCTTGGACTTTTGTTTCAGTCTCTTATTTTCCCAAGCTCCTTTTGTGAGCCTACCAAATGTTGTTGCAGCCTTTCCAATTCTGATGTTTATCTTGTCATCAAGGGTAGACCCCAGATAGCAGAACTTGTTTACTGTTTCAAGTTCCTTGTTACCAAGCTTGATGTGTCCCTCCTCAGTGTCTTCTTGTGTAAGAACAACTGTCTTCTTGACACTAGTGACTAGATTGAAGGCCTTGCATGCTGTTAATAAGTGGTCCATCATAATCTGTAAGGTCGATTCACTCTGGGCAACCAGTGCTGCATCATTGGCAAAGAGGAGGTCTCTAATTTTGGTTGTCTGGACCTTAGTCTTGGCTCTGAGTCATGAAAGGTTGAAAAGTGACCTATCCGTTCTCCAATGAAAGTAGGCGTCACCTGGCAACTTCCGAAATGCATGCTGCAGCAACACAGCACTTTAAATGCTGAATAAGGTGGTCTTAAGACACATCCTTGTTTGATGGCAATGTTGATGTCAAAGTTCTCTGATGTTGAGTCACAAACTAAATAGTGACCTTCATGTTGTCATGGAATGATGTGATGCGTTGGAACCGCACAGGTGGACACCCAGTTTCCTCAGCACCATGTACGGCCTAGATCTGCTGACTGTATTGAATGCTTTCTTCAAGTCAACAAATGCTATGTGCAAGGTTAGTTGTTGTGCTCAGCATTTCTCTTGCAGCTGCCAAAGTGAAAATATCATGTCCATTGTTGAACGATGAGATCTGCCACCACACTGGCTCCCTGGTAGGACTCTCTCTGCTAATTTCTGCAGTCGCTTCAGGATGATCTTTGCAAAAGCCTTTCCAGTGATGCTCAAAAGTGAAATACCCCTGTAGTTATTGCAGTCTCCCTTGTCACCTTTGTTTTTGTATAGGGTGGTAATCTTGATGTCTTTCATGTCTTGTGGTATCTCCATCTCCAGTCAACAAGTTGTCAGTAGTTTGTACAGATGGGGAAGGAGGAAGTCCTTGTTTTCCTTTACTATTTCTGCTGATACGTTGTCATTTAATGGCGCCTTCCCACTTGAAAGTTTGTCGAGTGCTTAGTTAAGTTCTTCCTCTGTTAGTGGCTCATCCAATTCTGCCATTTCAGGAAGTTGAGGTATTTGATCTTCAAGGTCTCCATCGACATACTTTGGCTGCCAGTATAGATCCTAGTAGTGCTCAATCCATCATCTCATTTGCTGTTTTTTACCTGTTATTTGCTCACCTGATGAGGATTTGAGAGGCATGAGTTTGCTCGTTGTTGGTCCAATAGCAACTCGAATCTTCTCATACATTTTCCTGATATTACCCATGTCATTTGCTTGTTGTATTACTGTACACAAATCTTCTCAGTATTGGCTGGCACATTTTCTGGTCTCACTCTGAAGTTCTGATTCCTTGAGCTTTCTGATGGGTTTCTTTTGTGTTACACAAAAACCAAGTGTTTTTCCTCAAGAAGTGGCATCAATGTTGCTGCATAGATCTCAATCCAGTCTTCCTTGGAATGTCTCTTTGTTCCCAAATCTTTTGATGCTGCATCATGCATTGCAGATTTCATGTTGTTCCACATGTCATTTGGTGGGTGGTCATTTAGGTTTTGCAACTGCTCCTTAAAATATCTTTGAAATTGTGCCTTCATTTCAAGATCTTTGGCGTTGTTTGTGTTTATCTTAGGTTTTGTTGGTTTGTGGGATCTACGCATTTCCTTTGTGACTATCGTTGCTTTAGGTATGATCAGCAAATGATTCAGCACTGTGGTAGGATCTTGTTTGCTTTACTGTGTTTATGTCCTTTCTTCTGACAATAATAAAATCAATCTGGTGCCAGTAGCCTGATCTTGGGTGTCGCCACGAAACTTTATGCTGGTCCTTACCATTATAGAATGTATTTCTGATACACAGGGTGTTATTTGTGCAGAATTCTAGCAGTCTCTGGCCATTTCCATTCATCTTACCAAGTCCAAACTGTCCACTCTTGCATTGAAGTCTCCCATGAGAAATACTTGGTTTGTCTTTGGGTTAGTTTTGATCACATCTTGCAAGTCATCATAGAATTGATCTTTCTTCTCGGTTTCTATTGTTGGAGTAGGAGCATAAGCACTGATGATAACTTTACCAGCTTTTGTTGCCAGTTCCATGATGTCAGTTTATGCCTGTAGGTGTGCTGATCTTGTTTAGTGGTCTGTTATGGACAGCAAAGCTAACGCCATGAATCCTCCTTTCATCATCCCCAAGACCCTTCCAGAAGAAAGCACAGTTTTCTTTCCTGATTGACCCAAAGTCTGCAAGCCTAGTCTCCTGCAGGTTAGCAATGTTGACACAGTCTTATTAGCTTTCTGTCTATGATGACAGTCTTTCTCAGGTGTTCTGTCTTGTCCAGGTTTGTGATATCCTTTCCAGTGATCATTGTCCTGACACCCCAAGTACCGAGTTTTAGTGGAGCTGATTTTTACAATTTTAATTTTCTTTTGCCTGGTGCGAGGTTTTACGTCTATTTTTTTTCATTTCTCCTTTCTCCATACACCCATAGGAGTAGGCAGACATGGTGGATCAGCACCTTACTGACTAGGGACTGCCTAATTCAAGACAGGCGGTAGCTGATCAGTGTGACTAAATTGTCTTTCCCTTTGTCGAAGGTGACCCATGGGGACATCCCATCTCGCCCTTGAAAATAAAAAATGAAGCTTTTGATAAAAGAATTTTGTTTCACCTTTGAGAGTAATGAGTGGCTCCCCCGTGGGGGCCCAGGGTTTATCAGTAGGTTCTCTGCTCTCACCTACAGGCAGTGTAAGCCCACGATCAGTGGGATGTCCCCTATGGAATGCCATTCTCAACATCCCAGGGGAAACATCTCTTCTCTCTCTCCTTGCTCCTGTCTTAGGTATCTTACCTTGCTTGACACAATATAGCCGTAATCATGCTGATGTGTCGTTAAATCCCAACACAAACAAACAAACAATTATGAGTGGCTTGCTAGTATATGAACAATCTGCTTAGGTAAATGATTTATTGAAATTCATGTTACAAATACATCTGATTTTTTTTTTTTATTATTCTCTTTGCATATTAGTCACCAATTGGAGAAATAACTATCATTTTATTTGCTATGTGCTACATTCTAATCTTGGCCTGCTTTTTTTTAAATACATATATAGTGATTTATTTATTTGTACCACAGACAATGCATTTCGATTCAAATCATTACCATCAAATCATTACCACTAATTTTGAAGACGAAAATGGCAATTTTCAATCATTGTTATTGTTTACTTAGACTTTCCCTGTGAGTCTATTTAAGCAAAGGAAAACAAAATGCGAGGAAAAATCTCAGTGCGTAATTTGTTAAGTTACAAAATGGGTAAAACTTTACCTTTGCTTTTGCAATAACCATTTTTATTCCATTTCAAAAACAGAAATGGAAAAAAAAAAAAAAAGAACAACAAAACAAATGAGGAGGAGGAAAAAATTATAACATAGATTGAACTATATTTGAAAAAATCAATAAAACACAAATATTAGTGAACATGGATACAGTGTGTAAATCAAAATAATAATATGTCATATTTTACTTCTCCTGTAAAATGGACATTTCTTTTTTCTATTTGCATTGCTATTTGGTACCAGTATGGTTGTTTGTTTTCCGTTTATTTCTTAAAGTGGTGTGTATATGCATGGAAATTAACATGCATCAAGATGGATTCATCCTTTACATCATAATATGCTTTGATTTTGATGTTTTTGATATTCACTGAACTGTCAGATCAACTTTTTACAACCTAAGAAATGTAAATCCATCATTGATTCAGACTGTAAGTCCACTATGCTGAAATCTCCGGAACATTTAGTAAATGTGGTAAGCCAAATATAAATTTGCTTTCACAGGTAGAGAAATGTATGTAGTGATGAAAAGATGAATTGAAGAAAGAATGAAGGATACATGTCTCGCTTGATTCAAAAGGGAAATCAGGGATTCAATATGATGAAGGTGGTCTGATATTGATGTTTTCATGTAGCAGAATTTGAAAGAACATTAGTCTCTGAATTAGAAAATTTTGCTCTTATGTTCAGATTATAAGTATATCAGAATGTTGAGTGGTAATTATTGAAATTTATGCTCAACTGCTAATTTTTGATGATTTTTCTCCTGATTTTAGCTGTTCCTGAGGGATCGTCTCTTGTCTCTTCAATTTACAGAAGTATCTCAGATTACAAACAAACTAGCTCAAAACTTTTTCACTGAATGAAAGTATGTGAATAAGGAGTTTTACATGAAAGTTATAATTTGATTTAGGAAAAATCAATGTACAGTTCATTTTGACTGCCTGCGAGACAAATATGTCTGTCCTACCACTCTTTGTGACCCATACTGCTTTTTCTGTAAACAACATGCTTGAGGAATTAAAGCTGTGCTGCTTTGTTTCTTCAACCAGCACCAGCTTAGTTGCAGATTTTTTCATCTGATGAGATCAGACTGAATTGGAATGACCCTAAAGACTTGTGGATTAGAAGTCTGCCTTTTCATAGACCAACATTGCTGCCACCCTTGTTATGTTTAATTTTTGCCTTTTTCTGATGATGCTCATATGTTAGTGTGCCTTATCATATGTTAGTGTGCCTTATCATGTGTTAGTGTGCCTTATGTCAAGTGCATAGATTTATGTGAACATAGTATGTTCCGTAATGTGAGCAAAATTTCTTGATGAGGACATTTAAAGTTACTCTCATCTATCTATCTGTCTATCCATCCAGCTGTCTGTCTGTCTGTGTATCTATGTGTCTGTCTGTCTGTCTATCTGTTTAACTAATCTAATCTGCCTGCCTGCCTGCCTGCCTGCCTGCCTGCCTGCCTGCCTGCCTGCCTGCCTGCCTGCCTGCCTGCCTGCCTG
>JBCAUA010013560.1:0-13026 GCA_038406235.1 Peronia verruculata | reverse complement strand
TCCGCTTTTCAGAGGCTCCACTGTATATAATCATAGTTATAAAGATTCCTGTTGAGATATAAATGTGTATCATGTATTCACACACAGTCCATCGTATACACACACTCACACAGCGACACTGGATCCGCATTGTACCAGTGTCTGAGGTCAGGTGTGATTTCAAGGGAAAGGCTTTCAACTACTTTGTCTATGGCTACAACACCCTGGTCCATGCCCCGGAGTACCCTCAACAGATGTGCTGGGGTTGTACTTTGGTTTGACGAAGAAACCATGTCTACTAAACATACTAGCTGGGTACATGTACATTCTGAGCAAGTTTTATTCGCGTGTTGTGGAATCCTTAGTTATTATTTCACAAGTGCGTGTAAACGTATTGGAGAATGGTTGGCTGTCTTGGACTCTTTCACACTCACCTTCAGATTTATGGTATTTGACAGCTGTAATATCCATAGTCTTATCTACTTTGTAGCTGGTAGACTACTAGAGAATTAAAGCACCAGATTTGCTACAAAATAAAGCTGATTAATCCACACAGAAAATCACAGAAAGCCGGCAAACTTCAGTTTCTCGAAGTGTCAAAAAATGTGGCATCACGAGTTTTTTCCGCTTAGCCCTTCATGTGGCTGGCAAGCCAACATTCTTGTACATCCGATAAAGACAACGTTTCATTTTGAGACAAGGGTCGCCGCTCTCCTGGCCACCAAAACACAAAATGCTTTGTTAACGCATGATGTTGATACACAATGAGGCCATTAATTGAATGCCTGGCAACGGATAATCATGGCCAATAAGGATGAGTCCAAATAAGAAAGAATGTGTTCTTTTCAGAAGTTATGACTGCCACGAATCAAGCGCCCAAGATATTCTCCAAAAGACCAAAAACAGCACACTTTCTTTTTAACAACTTACAGGTATAGCGAAGAGCACATTAATCAGCACACTGATTAACCGCACGGACAACAAAATATGTTCAGTTCTTGACAACTTAAATTAACATACGCAGTGTGCCCCAACAAACTGACGAAGAACAAACAACTGCCAGAGGTGACTCGTATCATCAGTGACCAATATAGAGTAATATTTCGACATCAATGCATCTCCTGATTATGCAGTTTCGTTCAGATTCGATGACTTCCACAAATTACGGTATGGCTAAATGTATGAAACATTTTACTGTCATGACTTATGACAATGAGGTATTTCGAGATCGGTCACATGACCGAGGCAACATCGCTCACATGTGGCTTTGTTTATCTGATGTGACAGGTCTGAAAGCTTATCATTGGTCAAGATTTGTCTGCCATGCGCACAGCAAGTAAACAAATCAGCGTGTGAGCGAAAATCCTCGGTCATGTGATTTTTCTCGAAATACCTCATAGGCCGAGCAAACTTTATACCGTATAATTATGTAGATTCAAAACGAGTTTAAGACAGCCTTGTGTACTGTGATAAAAACTATTCTTTGTTTCTGTTTCTGCAGTGGTCTGGCTAACTACTACCTGTGTTGTGGGCGTGGTCAAGATCATAGTGGGTGAGTATACACAAGAGCTACATTATACGACAGTATTCCCCCGCGGGGGCCCGGGATATATAAGTACGTTCTCTGCTCCCACCTGCAGGCGGTGTAAGTCTGCCACCGGTAGGGTGTCTTCCATGGAGTCACATCCTCGACATTCCAGGGCAGACATCTCTCCTCTCTCTCTCTCTCTCTCTATCTTTCTTTTTGCTCCTGTCTTCTGTCCCTCTTTCTTTCCTCTCTTCTCGTTGACGTGTAAACATATCTTACCGTGTTTGACACAATATAGTTATAATCGTGCTGAGATGTTGTTAAACCCCAACACAATACTACAACACAAAATGACATATTTGTCTGTGAGAGTGAGAATTTGGCTATCTACACTAATAATGTGCAGATATTGCTGCTCTACCGTATGTACAGTTATCCCTTCCTCCCCCATATGCTACCACTGTAACTACTAGTGCTAAAGCTACTTCTAAGTTCCACTGTGGCTGTTACTGCTACTGCGTTAACCCTAAAATTGCCATGCTGGAGTAAAAATAAATCGAATGTCAGAATGCAGCTGGACAATGAGGAATATATTTTCTTTAGTTCTTTCTTTTTCTGGACACGCCCCTGTGAGCCCCTGTGGAACGTACAATATTATATTAAATGCCTGGATACTCGGCGAGCTGCTCTGTAATTCAAAGAGTGTTATTCATTTAAATGCTTTACTCCATCAGCACGCGTCTACCCGAGTCAGCTTGTAATGAAATACTGTAAAGTGTCAAAATATGTGAGCAGCTGATTCCGTGTGGCAACTCTTCCATAATAAGTCAACTAATGATCTTCTGTAGAGCGTCACGGTGAACTCCTGATTTCATGTAGATACGCTTCAGCGAGTTAGCTTGTGATATAGAGTATCAAGCCCAAATATTTGATTTCATGTGGGCGTGATCCTGTTATTCTCTCCCCTATACTTGTAATTAAACTTGTTGTATTATTCAATGGTCTGTTCCAGTAGGCAATGTTGTCCAACCTCGTTGTCTTGAAAAGTTTCATGAAAAATCGAAATCTAGCTTTAATATTCCTCTACCAAAACTACGTGTCAAGAAGTTGATGGGCTTAGAGACTTTTTCATTATAAGACAAAATAAAGTAAGATAAACCTTATTAATTTGTCCTCTTTGTTTGTTTGTATTGGGTTTTAACTGCACATCAGCACGATCACGGCTATATTGTGCCAAAAACGGAAAACAAGAATAACTGTTACCAAAAACTTGAACATTCTAGCATTTTCTACTGATTATTTGTGAAGAACCCTCAGATTGTTTGTCACTTGAATGATGTCACTTGCTGTAATGTTTATGTGATATCTGCAGCAACATAAATATTCGTGTCTGAGATACACCAGTCTATGCTTTCAGTTGATAGCCTTTGTTTAGAATAGTCCGTTATGCTTTTATAGTGTATACTATCTGGAAGAAAATTTTAATACGAAGTATGATACACAAGTCTTTGACGGGACTGGTCATTTGACACGTTTAGATTAAAAAAAAAATGTTTGTTTGTTTCAATTTAGCCGAATAATACCTATATTAACAGTAATAAAAGCAACAAGGAGTCATATAATTTGAGACTTGACACTATGAAATCAAACGGAGTCGATCGGAGAAATCACATATTTTCCCTACTACTTTGTTTTTCATTACACAAAATCTTTCTATATCAATCTGAAGCTGCATTTAGAGTTAAATTTGCCGAAATAAATTGGATAAAGACCCAAAGATTGAAATTTAATGGCAAAGGATCTATAAGCATGACCAAAACTGATGAACCATTCTCTCACTAAATTCAGCTGGTGCAACAGGTCAAACCCCCCACCCCAATCGTCTTTAATTGCCAGTGTGTCGACTGAGGTAGAACATTTTTTTTTTTTTTTACACACAGAAAGGGAAATGAATAATCTTCACAGATTTGACGAGATCCTGATTTCATCATGTCGCATCGCATGTGTTAGTACATGCACATGTAAAATGTAAGCAAAATAGGAAATTAAAGCTACGACCGGAACATAACCATAAATAAAGTTGTGACTCCTTTGAGTTGTGATGTCTGAGCCTGTGTTCAGAACTGTATTTTCATCACTGGCCAATATATGAATGGGATTTCTCCAGAAAAATTATACAGAGACAGTGAATAAGTGAGAGATATTTAAAAAGTGAAATGGCGAACGTTTTAGTGAAAGTTGGTGGACACCTGTCCAGGTAATCAGGCATGGAATGTGGCGAAATCTCCCTGAAGAAGTGAAGTGTGTGTTGATTAGCGTTAATCTCCCCTCTACTAAGGCCGTACTGACCCTGTTTGATACCGCCACCGATTAACGAAGATAGCATAAGTCAGACCTGTCAAAAATGCAGCTGATGCGTTTGTTAGTTTGTTTGTGTTGGGGTTCAAGGACACATCAGCACGATCACGGCTATATTGTGTCAAACATGGGGAGACACATTTACTCGTCAAGAAGAAGAGAGGAAAGACTAAAACTCTTCGCTGTCAGCTTATTGAACCTAGATGCCTTCCAAATAATAGTACATGTAGTAGTGAGTAGTGTTAATGATGCAATGACGTGGCCTGACGCACTTCCGGCGTCCGGTTTTTCCAGAAATCATGTCTTCGGATATTGTCGTGGGATTTCGTGGTAGAGCGCAAGGCATAAAAGTGAATGTTCTATTTTTATCAGGGGGTACAAACACTTTACCGGGGATTTCCAGATCTGTGCTTTGTCGATTTTGTACAATTCAATAAAACCACACTGGCATAACTCATCAAATGACTTGTCATATAAACAGTTTCTTCTCACTAATCAGAAGCACTGAAAAGGACTTATGCAGTAGGAGATCACTGATCCCAGTTTTATTACTTCCCTTTGCCAAACAAAAGAAGTGTTGAACAACAGTCTACAAAAGAAGAGAGAAAAAAAAAATCCTCCCTGCCCTTTGTTTGAACCATAAACCATGAAAAATTCCAAATATTTCATGGTAAAAAGAGAACGTTATTTTCTTCCTGTTATAATTTTGTCATGTAATTTTTTTATATATTTTATTTATTTATTTATTGTGATCGGTCTTTCAAATAGCATTGAGAAAGAGGATTTTTTCCCGTCTTTACGCTGCTTGTTCAATGTCTCTTTTGACTGGCAAAGGGAAATAATAGGGCAAAACGATCTCTCATTATCTTGTAATAGAGCAGTGAGGATGTGGGAAGGAGATAGTTCTAACACAGCAACCAGTGCCTAGCTCTGTTGTTTGTATAATAGTTCTGACCTGATCTGCACTGTTTGAGATATGGCATTAAGCTTAGTTCCGTGAAGAATGCTGTATTTTGTAGAGATAATTGTTCGTCCATCTCTTTATCCAGGGCAAGGTAGATAAGCGTCAGCTGAACAGTCAAGGACAGCCAGAACTTCTATCAGCCTTACTTACGTTTACTGCCCTTGTCTTTCCCCTTTCTCTTTCTATTGTTACTCCTACTCCTACTACTATTACTACTAGATGTACTACTTCCTCGACAATGACTACGACTGCCATCTCTAGGCTACTACCGCTATAGGCACGGCTGGTTCAAAGCAAAGTAGCTGGAATAGCTGAAAAAGGGGGGTGGGGGGGGGGGGCAGAAAAGTAACAGTAATTTGGCTCATTAATGATAATGATAATAATAATTGTCATAACAATATGATAATGATAATAATAATATTAATAATAATAATGTTTTCTTTATTGCCCCAACGAAGAGACAAGTGGGCTCGAAAATTTGGCCAAACATATTGGTTAACTTTATTAATTCAGTATCAAATTCTTCACATTTTTTTCCCTTCTTTTCTGATGTACATATTTTGATAAGTTTTAAGATATTTTTATGAAATAATAATAGGCTAATAATAATAATAATAGTAATAATGATACTTTTATAAAAATATTACAGAACTGTCAAACCGGCATCTAGCAAAACAATTCAAGTACAGAGTAATAATATTGTAATAATGATAAAATAATAATAATAATAATAATAGTAATAATAGTAATAATAATAATAATAATAATAATAATAATAATAATAATAATATAACAACAACAACAATAATAATAATAATAATAATAATAATAATAATCATCATAATAACAACAACAATCACAAGTGAAGAAGAGAGGATTCTCTTATTGAAGCCCTATGCTGCTGGATTTTATTACGAACAAATTCGTCAGGTTCAAGACTCAAAATTCTCTGAATAATAACAATAGCAATATTAATAATAGTAAATATTCCTAAAAGAAAAGTACTTTGGCTGACTGAGAAAAAATGGCCCATCATCCCATGATTTGCTCTCCCCAGGCTGTGTGTACATGGACAGTGGATGTCTAGGTCTGGGTCTCTTACCTCCCTACCTCTTACTGGCCGGCCTGCTGGCTCTGATACCCCTGGGCATCGCCATACTGACTACTTGCACTGCCCACAGGGAGCAGCTCCAACAGTTCTGGGGGATGATGGCCACAGTGTTCCTCCTCTCCCTCATTCTGGTTCTGGCCGGTAAGTTTGAGAGGCTTAGACAGCAGTGTCTCCACCCACTCTGTAAACTGTTTCAAACCTACCAGTGCCCAGGGTCTAATCCAGTTAAAGATTAGACATTATAACGTCCTACTTTAGGAAAGAACAATAGTTCTAACCTCTGTGAGATAGTTGTCCGGCGTGAAGAGTATGTAACCAAACTCCACCTTTAAGTTTGTAATTTTATAAAACATACACTAACAGTTTCTATTGGCACTTTTAGCTGTAAACAACCGATGGTTCATTAAAGTGACTGACTTATAAATGAGAACGAACATTTTTGTCATTGTCTGAGAAGACTAGTCATCAGGTTTGAATACCCAACGGGACAGGGGATTTGTAATCCTCCAAAAAGCAGTTTCGAATTTTTCCCTAGTCCTTCTCCACACCCCCCCCCCCCCCCACCTCCTTTTCCATACTATTCAAACTTGTGATGCTTTTACCAGAAACCAGATACAGACTCCCAAGTGGTGACCACACTCATGGAGAGAGAGAAAGAGAGAGAGAGAGAAAAAAGGTGGCGGCTAGAGAGAAGGAGTGGAAGGAAAAGAGAAAGAGAAACAGAGAGAGAGAGAGTGAGAGAAAGAGAGAGAGAGAGAGAGAGAGAGAAATGGGTCATATATTCAGTCTATGAAAGACCAAGGCGTATTAAGAACAGTTATGGATTATACATAACTTACACATTATTTATATTCCCCCCCCCTCCCCCCTGTTACAGGCACTCTGTACATGCTGACCAGTGTAGTTCGAGTGTCCAGCCTGGACAGACTCTGTACTCACTCCTGGGTGCCCATCTTTGGCCTGTGCGCGGTGGCCTCGGACTGGCTGCTCTTCGTCTTCTTCTACCGCCTCTTCTGCGTCAACAAACTGCCAGAACTTCCCCCAACCTACCCGGACCCCACCGTGCCACAGGAGTCGCCCTTCCACGTGTGGAAGCAAAGACTGAACACGAACAGAGAGTCTATGTGACTGGTGAAGTAATAAATACTGGCTGAGATACAGGTGGGGAGAGAATAATAATGCCATTTCGATACTCAGCCCATTTGCCAAGTACAAGTGGTATAGGACAAGCATAGTAAAGATGAAAAAAAAAAAAAGAAAACCACTTTCTTGTTTAATTATAAGCTTAGAAAACGTATAAGCATAGAGAAGTTCTGAAAATTCCTTCTTTCAAAACAAAACAAAATAAACAAACAAACAAACAAAAATACAAAACAAAACAAGAACAACAACAACAAACAAAGAATCAAATAAAAACTGGGGCCATGTGATTTTTTCTTCTTTAACAATTCCTGTCTTAAACCCTTTGTACCTGGCAAAGTAAAGTATCTTTCCTGGCTGAAATAGTTGTGACTCATTTGACACTGTTGTGCAGCTGCATTTCAACGATTTGTAAACCTTCATACCAGTCTTCCTATGGTGAGGAGCAAAAAGGTGGATAAGGCCTTTAACCCTAGAGGTGTCAGAGGGCCGATCTACAAGGAAAAAAAAAAAAATGCTCATCATGTTGTATGTTGAAATTCCCTCCTGAACAAGACAGAATGCAACGGGGCATGGTTTGCAGTCATAGTGTGGTATAGTTAAACCTGATCAAAGGGAAAACCAGTCAGTGAATACCGAAAGATGACATGGAACAGCAGTTTGGTACCACCTTGGCCAGAACTGTACAGAACAGAACAGAATGGAGTAGGCTAACAAAGGGCTACATCCTGCATTGAATGAAGACAGCTTTGGTACAGATTATACAGTTGCAAAACTTGAGCTATCATTCCTTAGACTGAATGTTGTTGTCATCCTTTACATTTTATATACGTCTTTCAACCTCCTGGTGGAGGTTATCTCCAGATGTCATTATAGAGAACTGACACTCTAGCAGTTTCTGTTGACGTCTTGAGAGTTAACAATATCAACGACAACATTAATATGGCGATCTCAGTGGTGTTGTGTTTCTTTCATTGTTCTCCTTGCACTTGAACCAGATCGAAACAGAAGCTCCAACGTGCCTAAAATCCGTCTCTACATTGTGGTTTGCTGTGTTTAACTGTTCTTTCTACATCGTGTTATGGGATTTTATGGTGATAGCCATTCTAAGAATGAAACAAAACTAAGCCCAAATGACCTAACAAGTGACTGCAGTCATAAACTTCAGGTAATTTTCACCATGTGGATGGACTAAGGACAAATATACCCTTTGTCTGGCTCTGTTGCTGTGACAGTGGACATTCTGACTCTCCACCTGGCGAGAGACTAAGTCACATGACGGCTGAATGGGAATGGTAAAAATAGGGCAAAATGTCGAGGCTTTTTAGTGGCCTATTTTTTTGTCCGGCTAAGTACAAAAAGCATAACACGAGTATGGTTTAAAAAAAATAGGGGGGGGGGGGGAGATCAGTTTTTTCCCTTTTTTAATATAAAACAAAACTACGAAAAAATTATCATGATTAAAAAAAAAAAAAAAAAACACATGGTGAAGTTTTCAGAATTTTCTGTCCCTCGTGTTTCAGATTAAAATTTTAAAAAAGGCGATTTTTTTTTCTTTTTTCACAATACTTATGTTTTTTAATACGTCTTGTACCCAGCTAAGGGAAATAACTTTGGCCCACTGAAAGGCGGGGAAAGATCCACCACTTTCCCTCTTTGCGTTGTCTGACATCCAGTGGCTTCAGTAAACTACGTGAGAACGACACATGTTTGTGTGACTGGTATACAGTGTAATGTGTTCCACAATGTAACCAAAAGGCTGTGCACCACGCTCGTGTGACAACTGACAATGTGCAACAAATGAAATGATCACCAGCCATCATATGAGCTGTAAGAGACCCAGAATAAGCCTATCTGTGACCAGGAGTTGGTGATTCAGATTCCACATCTTCTCCCAAGCATTTCTGTCAGTCACGAGACAAATGCTTAAAAGAAACTGCCATTGTATTACATGCATAGACAATCCTATATTATTTGTATGAAT
Source organism: Peronia verruculata (assembly GCA_038406235.1). Lineage (NCBI taxonomy): Eukaryota > Metazoa > Mollusca > Gastropoda > Systellommatophora > Onchidiidae > Peronia > Peronia verruculata. The sequence goes on along the minus strand of JBCAUA010013560.1, from coordinate 3,962 downwards.
TATTTAGTTCACAAAATGTGTTATGTTTTTCTGTAGAAGATAATTTCCGTATAGAATGTAATAGATCTATTTTGCTGCGTATCTTTGTCAATGCTATAGACAATCACTGAACAGCCTTGGTCTGTATATCATAATATCTGTTCTCTTTAAGGCAGTTCTGAGAGGAGTGGGTGGAAGAATACTCGTCTTACGATTTTTGAGAAACAAAAATTAAGCACATAAACAAAACTGTAAAATACTTTGACAAAAATAAATAAATAAATAAATAAATAAATAAAATAAAATAAAATAAATAAAATATAATAAATAAATAAATGAATAAATAAATAAATAAATAAATAAATAAATAAATAGAATAAAATAAAAATAAATAAATAAACAACCACGACTACGTCGATAAACAAATAAATTTAAAAAAATGCAAGTTTGTGGACCAAGTCGCAATAGAGTTTAAATCAGATAAAAAAAAAAAAAGATTAACTACTGTATATGCAAACTTAAGGAAGACCATTTTAAACTATTCAAAAACAATAGAATTTGAGTTTGAATATTGTTCAAGTCTATAAATATTTGCATATAAGTAATATTATCTAATGTAGTCTACTTCTCCTCCGTCCTGCCCCACTCTCTTTTCAAACATGTCTAATTATTTTGAATGATGAATTGTTTTCCACAGAGCCATAGAATGATTTATACCTGAGGTTAAACCGTCCTATTTTGAAATTCCAAGAACATTATTATTGTTTGTTTATTTTGTTGCCACTAAACATTATTATTTGAATGTGTAGTTTTATGTTTGACTGTGATATTACCAGAGGTGCCAGTAAAAAAGCAAACTGTGATGACTTGCGGCTATTTATGATATGGCAATTTATGATGTATGATTTATGATATATAATTGTTCTAAAAACAAAGCTGTCATTTCTTGTTCAAAGTGTTTCTTTCCGTGATACTGTTTTCGCACAGTAAACCACAGGCAGGATTTATGAACGAGACAACAAGGAGAAAGATTAGGAAATGGGTCAGCGACTTTTCAGGAAAGAACTGATGTTTGGACATTTGATATGAAAATGAGTAGTTATGCATGAAATAAGAAAGCAAAAATCATGACCTCTCAGTTGTCAAATAAGTGTTGTTTGTACGTCCACTGCAGGCAGAAAATGTGAAGATGAAAATGATGATGGTGATGATGATGTGTTTGGATACGCACTGAACAGTTTCCAGCAGTTGAACCTGTATACACCTCCTGTTTTTGATGTGTTGAAACTTCGATCTTCCAGTGTGATACTCGTGAACATACAGATCTGTACTCAGTGTGCCTTTGTTTTGTCCTGTAGCAAGTTGTACACTGTAACAAAAGATAGATACCTGCGTGATCAAACCCTGTAGGTAAATGCCAGTAGACAGAACTGTTGTTGTTGGCACGCTCATGTATTTAAGGTTTTAACGTTTTTCAATATCTGAGCTCAGAGAAGTGCAAAATTGACTAATTCATGGCCAAACGGGCAATCGACCTTTCATTTCAAACTGACCGTACCTTTCTGTGTGCGTGTGTTTATGTTTGTGTGTGATGTGTGTGTGTATGTGTGTGTGTGTGTGTGTTTATGTTTGTGTGTGTATGTGTGTGTGTGTGTGCATGTGTGTGTGTGTGTGTGTGTGTGTGTGTGTGTGTGTGTGTGTGTGTGTGTGTGTGTGTGTCGCTGTTAAAGAAATGAATGTGACGCTGGCAAGGTTCAACACTATTTCACATGTATTTTAAGACTTTGTATTTAATAATAATAGTAACAATAACAGTAGCATCAATCATATAACGCTTAGTCCAATGTAAGTACAAGCTCTAAGCACTTTACAGCCTACAAAAAATGACATAACTAAAGACACTTAGAAAGCTTCTCAACTTTCTAGAAGTACACAAAGCGGCTGGCACCTAGGCACGTATGTCCTCAGCAATAGCATTATTTTTATGTTAAAGTTTCAGCACTGGAAGCGAAAATCTTCTCATTGAGTTTAAGTTGTCCGAATAAATAATATCTGCCGTTAATTTGTGCACCTTTAATATATTTTATATCACTAGTAGTGTCTAGGCATACAGACAAAATGCACGATCTTTGATTTTCAGCGTGGGATTAGCATGCTCTAAGCTGTGCTTTAAAATTTCAAGATTTTCATCGAATGAGAATCATATAAATGCGTTTTATGTGTAAGACACACTGAGCTTCTTGACTTGATATAACTGTTGGCATTGTCTGAGTGATTGAGTTTTGACCGAACACGTCATTAGTAGAACCAGCTCTATGGGCTACTTTTATCGCAGTGTTTATACACAGCTATTTGTGTTGTTTGTGTTGGGATTTAAGGGGACATTGTTCATGCATATTAAAAACTTAGCTAAACTGCTGGATATATTTTTGTCCTGTAAGATATTGTTTGCCTCGCCTAGAAAATTGAGACGGTAATAGGAGAATCGCTGTGGTGATGTGGCCAGGCCATAGATATTTTAAAACATATACAGTGCACACCGGAAATAGAGGAGGGCTACAAACACCATGAAAAATTAATCCCCTGGGGAATGTGGCGTCAGCCCGCATGGTTCCATTGACATTTCAACTTTGGGGATGAGCCATGCATCTCTGAGTACTGGGGTAATTCTATTGCAAAGGATAAGACATTTTGACCGAGTTCAATTACTTTAGACCATAAGTAGATGATACAGTTGCATTCCTATAGCATATTTTATTAAAGATCTGTTAGAGGAGTGTATCTAGATCTATTACTACTGAACTTAATTTAGTTGTTCTTGCTAAAAAGTTCGGTGTTGTCGCTCTAGGTGAGGTGACAAAAAAGAAGACAATTACATGTCGGTTTTCCTAATCATGGGCTGTTGTCCAATGGGTTTGGCATCTAAACAGTAACAAGGAACTAGGTGGGCGGACATAGACATATATATCGGGTAATTCAAATGCTGGTTTATATCATTGTCTATGATGGTCAATGCTTCAGCTGTGACCGCTCTATATCTTAGGGGTAAGAATGAATTCGCTGTTTCTCATTGGTCCTATATACTTGTGCATTTTTCGAGTTTTTATCGCCAAAGGCATTGTGTCTTGTCGTATCGCTTCAGAGAAATCGTCAGTAGAACCTCATTAGGAATGCTTTTCTTCATGTTGGGAGGCTGTGGATGCCGTTCTTGCTGAGCAAACGAAATCACTGTTTGGTTATTGTAGTAGTTAGGCGGGTTCTTTTGTCGTAATTATTTCAATTTGGTTTGCAGTGAGAACATGGCCGCTGGCGATTCTATCTTTTTCTGAATTACTGGAGAATCCTATTCTAGCATTATATCCGACGCAGTACAAATTGCCACGTTTTCTTGATATTACCCATTCGTTGTTTGCCTAAGGGCCTTTCAGCTCCAGTGAAAGGACTATCTCGGTTGTTTCTTGATAGTTTACCTCCTGGTGCGTCGCTTCAGTGTTAACCCTAGAAGTGACAAGGTCGATGTGATCAAGAACTGACCCTTCATTCTTTACAGTAAAATTTTCCTTTAAGTGACATATTGTGTAATAACATGGCACGATCTAACTTCACCTTCATTATAAATTTATCATGCTCTAAACATAAGTACTAATGTCACCACAGAAACACGAACACCCAGACAACTTCTCATTGACACTTCTAGGGTTTAGAATATCATGCCGCAACAACGGTGTGATCGCCTCCTATTCATGCTGTGCAGATAAGTATATCTTTCCCCACATGTCCAGATCGGGATCAGTATGCACATGCATTAACACGAAAAGGTAAAATAGCAATATAGGCGCTAGGTCTTTTTATTTCATATTAACAAAAAAAATAATAAAGTATCTACCTCTCTCTAAATGAGAGAGAAAAAGAGAGAAAGAGAAAGAGAGAGAGAGAAAGAGAGAGAGAGAGAGAGAAAGAGAAACAGAGAAAGAGAAAGAGAG
>JBCAUA010013549.1:0-13026 GCA_038406235.1 Peronia verruculata | reverse complement strand
ATCTATCTATCTATCTATCTATCTATCTATCTATCTATCTATCTATCTATCTATCTATCTATCTATCTTGTCTTTCTGTCTGTTTATCTGTCTGACTGTCTATTTATCTATCAAAAACAAAGTCCTGGAAGAATCAATTTAAGTTCTGGAAGAGTCAATTTAACTCTTGAGAAATGTTCACTAATACAAGGATGTTTGGACGAGCTGTCTTAAATATAGGAACATTAAATTTAACTTTGCACAATTATACTAGATGGGAGTCTGTTTCAGTTCTGTTTGTGTTCTGTCCTTTTCAGTGTACTTTTTAGTTGGCTATGCGATATCGGGCAAACTTTCTTTAACCCTCTAGGCTCTGTGCCCCTGAGACTACCTTGACCCTCCTGTTTAATGTTCAGAGTGATTTAGACGTATTGTTGAAATATTACTTCTGAAGCAAATGTAATTGGCTGTTGTTTTTGATCATGTAATCAGCCGTTGCTTTTGATCGATAAATACAAGGCTTAAATTTGGCATAATGTAATGTCGCCTTTGCTCACGTTTAGTAGTTGCTAGACGCTACATTTGGTTTTCGTCATTTTATTATGTCTTGCATAGTTTATGCTTTTTGCGCCCTAGAGTTCAAAATTATGAACTGCATGAGGAATTTTTTTAAAAAGGCACTACAATATGTTCTATTTTTAATCAAGATTTGATTTGCTTTTTTTTTTTTGTTTGTTTGTTTGTTTGTTTGTTTGTTTGTTTGTTTTTTTAATTATTTTTATTTTATTTTATTTTATTTTTGAAATACGGCTATAATACCTTTGTCACATTATGAGTGTTAGTAGTATTTCTGTCAGCGGTGACTCTCCGCATGGGTTAATTTTTCAGAAGGGAATGCAATCATATGAAGTAAAATAAAAGATAAGAGAACGAAATAAGGAAGGTGGAAATCATTTCCAGTTCAAGGCTTTGACTACCTGCATATTAAGACTCCCTCTATTGTTACCTTTGTCTGTGTCAGCGCACTGTGTGAGTTATGAAGTCCAAATGGGCTCATGTTCCCCTTGACTGGATTTTTTCAGAAATAGAAATTCTTGTGAGATGGTCGAACAGTCAGAAACTATCTATACTAGACTTTCATTAACCTCTTTGAGAGACTGTCTCCATAACTATTGCGAGACCATACCAGTTTGGTTGCTCTTTCCTTCACATGTTGCCTGATCCCCTTGTCAAGATCTGCAGAACATTTTTGAAATATTGCTGAAAATTCCGGTTCTGACTAGAGAAATCTTCTTCTTCTTCTTCTTGTCAATGTTTTGGATGAAAATTTTGTGAAAAGAAATGAAGTACCTCTCAAACTCCAGTAGTTATAGATGTAGCGACTAAAAGACCAATTTACATTCCAATTGTGCTCCTACTTGTGCTCTACACTCCTTCCTTGTTTCGTATCTAGCGAGTTGTATGGCCTGTAAATCTGCATGCCTTGAACAGCCAGGACATCTTTCTGGTGGCGAGACCTCATTAATTTCCTGAGCTGGGAGCCCTGGGCTTCCTTGTGCCCACTGGCGTGGAAATACTTCAAATCTTTGCATCCCGGTAGACCGGCACGTGCAGAAGGGCCAACAGTTCCCAGCCCAGAGGCGATTCATGGACTTAATTTGCTTTGACAGGACATTTCGCGAGTGATGGCAGGGAGGAATGAAGGGGAATATTGAGTTGAAGATATAGTTCGGTGATAGTGGTGTGCTTTGCAGGACTGGGTGAGAATACTTATAGAGGTGAGTTAGAAAATGAAAAGTTTATGCTTGTACCATTTGTAGGTGAGTAGTACTGGAGCTGTAAGAGATGGGATAAAGGAGGTGAACAGGAGAGGTAAAGGACAAGAGGGGGCCAACAACAGTAGGGCAAAATACTCACCTACGTATACTTTGGCAAACATAAATATTCAAGTTTTACTGCAATAAATACGTGAGTATGCAAGACTGTCAAACTGTGGAGGAATAAATGGACGTCGATAGAGAGGGAAAAAAATGAGGGGATAGAAGCATAAAGGGGGAGAGCGGGAGTGAGAAAGGTGAGAGGGAAGAACATTATGTCTATACACAAGTCTTTACAAGTAAGGAGCGAGAAGAACATAGAATCTAATACACCGGATGTCTCACTTTTTTCTGGAATGGAACGTTTGCATTTGTCTTTAATGAAAAGGAGGAGACGGTTTCTGTCCATAAGTCCACAGAGAGAAAAAAACGTCTCCATGTTTCCCTCAGTGTAATTGCATCTTTTGTTCCAGAAACATGGATTGTTCTTTGAGTGTGTTTGATTTTTTATTTTACTTCTCGGATATTCTGGAGGAATACTCGAAAGACTCGAGATCTGTGGGTAACTTTGTGTTGGGGAGGAATCCAACTAGACCCATTGAGAGGATGAAGACAAGTGGGTAGACACAATCACAGAGACACACAGGGGGAATCACTGAAACAAGATATGGAGTGCAAAATTTATAGGATGTTATATGAAAGGAGACTCCGTGTTTTCGACAAAACACTACACACACTCGACACTGCAATCAGCAGATGAAAGCGCGAACCGTGGCAGCTGAGCTAAAGATAGCAAAAAGAGAGAAAGAGAGAAAGTTAAGGAGAGAGAGGGAAAAGCTGAAACGTAAGAGGCTCAGAAGGGATATCTGTCAGGATGAGAAGACAAAATCGAGCACTAATTAGCATGGACTTCACATACCTCCCTTTCCCTGTCCTCCTTTCTGTTCCTGCCTTCATCCGGGTCTTCCTCACTACACCACGCAACTTAATGAAGCAATCGGTTTTTAAAAATGCTGTCTCAGGAAGATTTCATTTCACGTTTTCGCTTTTAGTACCGGTACATGATTGATATGATGCACTTTTTAAGAAATGAAGTTACATGCTATGATGTCTTTTAATATTGTGGTAATGTATATCAAAAGATGGACAAAAAGCCGTTTTTGTTGAAGTGCGTCAGTAGAGTTTCCCCAGCTTGTCATGGTAATCGCAGTTAGGTTGCCTTCATTTAGCGAGCTACCATCAAAGTAATCTGATTGTAATTGATATCCTGGATGGTGAATATGCATTTAACTTCAGTTTTCTTTCAGGTGGGATATAGAAATGGGAAAGGCGGCAGGGAAAAGATTAATCCTTGAACGACCAGAAATATAGCCTAAATTTAGGGAATACATTTCCAAATAGGCTAGGCCCAATTTATAGTTGGCTATTGCAAACATTTCCTCGAAGACGCTGTGATAGATTCTGAAGGCACTGTGGATATTCGCTTTCGGAAGCCAGCAAAAATTATTGATTTGAACAAAGAAGGAAAACAATAAAGAACGTGCGTTGCAGAGATTTATGATAAAGAACGAGGTAACAGAATAGGAGGTAGGCACAAAGGAAGAGAGAAATGGAGAGGGCGGTACGGGAGAGAGAGAGAAAACAATGAGGGACAGAATAAAATGAGCAAGGAATCGAGAAACCAAAATGCAATTGACTGACTTCTCGGTATAGCAAATAATAGAGCCATCTGACGCAAGTGGAAAGAAGCAGAGCACCAGAACTGGACTGGATCGAAAGTTGCCATCTACAGATGTGCAGAGAAGGTACTGAGGATTGCAAGGACTGGGAGTTCAAGGTTCTCTCCAGGAGTGTTTTCTGGAGGACAGGAAGGGAAGGCGTGTTGGAGGGAAACAAAAATTACAGTACGTTCAGATATAGAGGAGCTCGTGTGGCCGCAGAAACCGTCATTGAAAAATATTGATCATTCTGTGAAATGAAAATTACATAACCGAGGACAAGACAAGCCTGTATGTGCTATCGTGATAAAATTGATACATATTGGTGTCGTAGCAGTTCACAAAAGAATCTCACTGGAACGGATAAGGACAAAAATAATGAACACTTAGTCCATTATAGCAATCTCAGACATATGCTATGGTTCCAACCTCTCAAATTTGTCCATCTGCTCTTCTCCCCTCCCTCCTATGAATGCTTTGGAAGAGGACTGAAGACAGGGGAACATATTTTTAAATAATTTATTATTAGTCACCGGGACAGACGGTGATTTACATTCATAACTCACATCTTTGGATCTAAATAACCCTGCATTAGGTTTGTTTGTTTGTTTGTTTGTTTTAACACAGCATGTTCATTCTTAATGAAACATTGAAAGCCTTGCGAATCCCACGTTGTTTGGAGTTGTTTTGCAAGATCAGAGTAGCACATCTGGGTGCGAAGGATACAAATGCAGCAGTTTTGACAGTCGCTTGTCATCTCCCGTTCCAAATGTTTTATGGGTACCTTGTAAAAAACCTCGTTTTTGTTTTGTTTTTTTAACCTCGCTATATGTGGCAATGTGACGACAGTTTTCAACCAGTCTAATTTCAGCCATTGTCAAGCCAGGCGTTGCAAGGTCTGACTTGTCTCTGTGTTTGTAATAGCCACGACAGCCTTGAAAACCGTCCCGTGACCGCATGACGATTTCTTGGAAGGCCATGGTCATGATCAATTACTCCCCAGGCACAGATTGGCACTACAGCCTCTTGACCAATTACTTCGTAGGAATCTGTGATAAAATTGGCACTGCAGCTTAGGTGCGTGTTGGGCCTTGTCCTTGACATTAGGAGAAAGTCAGGGATTGTGATTTCGCTTAGTTCATGTCAGTCGATGCGCAACACGAGGTACTTAAATGGGCTTAGCTGGTGTGAGCACTACATGAGAACCAGACACACGCAAGGTGAAATCAGGGGATTGGAGAGCCAAGTAAAAGGGAACTTCTCAATATTTTCCTTTCTGGGCCTGCCCACCGGCCAATTTGTCTCTATCAGTCACAAAACCATGGGGTTTATCAGTGAGTCATTTTTTTTTTTTTTTCAGTGGGCCAAACTACCTTCCGTTGCCAGACAAATACATGTTATATTTTAGTATAAAATAAGCGTTGTGAAGAAGGGAAAATACGTGTGCTATTTTATTCGAAACATGTAAGCCACTAAATTATGATGGGAAGGGAAGAGGAGATCGTGTAGTACCCACAGGTATGCACAAATTGAATAACATTTCGTCGACCAAGACGGAGCAAGTGAGCAACAAAAGTACAAAGATCTTCTATTTTGCTATATTTTGTCTTGCAAGCTCAGAGAACATAAAAATAGGAACAGATAACTTCATGAACTACATGTTCCCACTGCATATATAAAAGAATATGCATAACTAAGAATGAAAAAAAAATCAAGAGAAAGATGGTTCGAGAGAGCAGTACGGGAGTCAAGAAAATGGCTATAGACTGCGGCCAGGATGTGGTAATTTTTAGCATGAGATGGCAGCTGATGAATTCCTTTGGGTGCATGTGCAGATAAAGAAGTGTTAGAACTGTCTGCATCGCTGGCGATTCTTTCAAACAAAAGTTGCTGAATCGACAAATCAGCAGGAGAAATGCATCCAGGACAGGACTAACAAGAAGGAAGAAGAAGAGGAAGGCGGTATTGATCGATAAAAATAGGGATGATAAAGATGAAACAGAAGACCACAGAGGGAAAATCTCATGCATAAATCTGTCCAGAACACACAAACACTTGAATGTCTCCCTAACCTAATCAAACCGACACAGACTCGCATTTGCATTTTTATGAATGAAGCAGTCAGTCCGGGATCCGGATGTTGACCTCGATTTGAAACATTCTTTTCTCGGACGTCCCTCGGTTAAAGCAACGGAAGAAGCTTGCCATTTCATTATTTGTGGGAATGTCGAAATAACATGCAATATCAGTGTCTTGTGAGGTTAGTGAGAATGCGTAAGAACTGCTTGTTTCAACAACAGCTTAGGATGCAATCTTCATTTACCTTCTTAGTTCCCTATAGGCTAAAATATACAGTCAACCGATTTTTTCTATATAGTAAAAATTACTGATTTTTCAACTTTCACCACTCAGTTTAGATCTTTGTAAAATATATCTTACTCATTTTTCAAGTGCCACACTATCTCAGAAATTTATTCAGTCTAGATCTTGTACCACAAAAATTACTTATTTGGCAAACTACGTACTACAGTCCCAAGTATACAGTCTCATACTCTGTATTATGAAGGTTATTCATTTTGCAGATGTAATTGAAACGTTATACATATTTTTCTTTAATTTCATTGTATGATTATTCAATTGTGTCAGTTGTAAGAAACAAGTGATATTCGCTCTCATCCTCACAAACTCAGGGATGTAACTTTAGGTGGTGGATCCATATGGTTACGGCTCACCATTCGATTGATTTTATTTTATTTTATTATTTTGTTTTTGATCAAATGTTAGAGCGGTTTAGATATAGATTATTGTCAAATCACTTTAACTGCAAGTTGCCTGTGTCATCAGATTAGGCTGGTAACGTGAACTCTAAACATCAATACTATGCAGTTTGACTGTAGAGCTTAGAGGACATTATATCTGACATGATCTTAGGCTGTGAGTACATCATGACACGTTTATCTTCCATTTATTTTGATGGTATTAGTTGTTGCTATTTGTTGGAATTAATGACTACGTCCAGAGATATCAGAAGAGAAAAAGAGAAAAATCAACTGGGGATCGTTTTGTAGAGTTGGTGGAGCGTTGAGTTTGGCACGCAAGCTACTGATGCAGATAGCCCGCCGAACCAGATCTGAGGCACAATAGTCAAGCGATGGAAAAATACCAGTGAGCAAAATCAATGAGCAAAAAGGTATGAGTCTGACAACAAGAGCAAGTACACCGGTTTAGGAACCAGGTATGGCACGCCAACTGCGACTGTTGAAGCGAATAAAAAAGCAATAGGACAGAACGGACAAGGAATCGGTTGGTGAACGGTAAATTGGAACTTGTTAAGTGGCAGTTTGAAAACGAAGGCAATATTATTATTATTTAAGAGCTGAATGACTTTGTGCATTTCTGAACGTGTGTATATGCGTTTGGTAATGATAAAGATTGGTAAGAGAGGGAAAGATAACCTGGGTGGGCCTGAAATGTGATAAGAAGAGGTTCCGCATGAACAAGAACACTCGCGTGCGAGAGAAAGGGAGAGAGAGAGACAGGAGGGAGAGAGAGCACAGATCTCAACTCAAGCAGAGAAATGCATGGTGTTACCACCAAAAGAAAATGTACTCGAAGGTTATGGGCCTGATCATCTGTAAACAATCCATTCATGCATATCGTTTCTAAGTCAGTGAGCACTGCATCTGTCGTCACTTATAGAGTGAATACATTTTCCCTGGTCACGCTGCATTTATAGAGTGAATACATTTTCCCTGGTCATGCTGCATTTATAGAGTGAATACTTTTACCCTGGTCACGCTGCATTTATAGAGCACAGTGAATAGATTTTCCCCGGTCACGCTGCATTTTGAGCGAATCTTAATCGAGAGGTCTTCGTGTAACTGGTTCCAGTTGTTCCTCCCCCCCCCCCCCCCAATTCTCCAGCCGTATAGAATGCGTTTACACTGCTTGACATACCAGAAGGGAGGCTTGCATTTCTTCGTTCTATTCTAAACCCTTTGCTGTTATTGTCTGTCTTCAAGTGTCTGCCTGGCTGTTTGTACAGACACTTGACCTCGACCCCTACTCTTTTCAACGAAACAGTTTAAATGAGAAAGTGAGTGTAACCTTCCAGGTAAATACCTCTATTTCGATACAATCAGTGAACATGTCATTTCAGCCATTTATTTTCGCTAAATGAAAATAGTAAACGTGTCACAGTATGGTCTTTCCTCTCCTATAAGACATTAAGCGCCAGAAGTGTTTTTTAGAAAATTATCAAGTTATAGAAATATCTGCTATGTAATCTACTTATAGTGTTTCTTGCTGCTTACGCTAATGTTTCTTCTTTGTTTCGTTTCTGCGTGATCTTCCTTATTGTTTATTCATATTTTAATAATTTCATTTCTCATTCCTTAAAAAAAAAAAAAATAAGAATAAGAATATTTTGACTCTTCTTTATATGATGTTCATAAATGATGATTCAGTTTATTCTGCTGAAATTATTGTATGCTTAAATTTGTCATATTTTTCCCTGTCCTGGGAATTTAGAGTTAACGCCTCAAAGTATTTCATCATATGCAAGTCCGTTTCATTTTTCATGAAATTTAGCGTGATCATTACATTTCCACAAAATAGGTCTTGGTTTCATATAAAAAAATCCATGAGTAAAGTCCTTCAAACGTTCTAAAGAAAGAATTGCTTTAAATTGGAGTACAATCCAGCCTGACAGGATGGGAAACTCATGGGCAAAACTTCTGACATTTCCAAATGTCAATGGCAGGCGCTATAAATAAGTCTGGGGTGGAATGGGGGAGCTTATAACTCAACTAAAGCGACGCAGAATATTTACTCATGTGAAGGACAGATGTGTAGAGGATGGATACTTGTTTTTTGAGCGATTCCAGAGTCAGAACGAAGACAGGAAGAAGTGATTCCTGTGGAGCTAATGGGCCATGTTTACAACCAGCCGAGTCTCTATTCTTTATCGGGCATATGAGGTTTAAAAAAGAAAAGGCATAATGAACACAGAAAATTTTTAATTATGTATATATATGTTCATAGAAAATTTATAAAAAGATCGATTTTATGTTCCTCTTTTATGATCAGATCAGATCTAATATCATTTCTTGAAGCTCATACGTTTGACGTGTGGTCATCAGGATATATACCCAGCTATCAGTTTCTGAAAGTTGAAGGATTTCCATAGAGGCCAAGGCTAGAAGGAAAACAAACGTTTTATCTGAACAAACTAATTGTACACAATCCTGGCTATGAATGGCTTGTGGCCGGAGCTGAGACCAGCGGGAGGAACCCGCCGGTTATCAGCTCTGAAAGTAGAGAGCTTTCCATGGAAGCCAAAGCCAAAGAGAAACGAACTAATTATCCTTATGCACTATACACAGATATCTATGGCTTCCGCACAGAGCTAAAGTTGATGGTCTCATGTGGAAAATAACAGAGAAAGTAATCATCTCAGAGTTCCCCAAGGGACAAGTTATAATCTGTTTCCCCAATATCCCGTGGAGTACACAATTATATGGAAATCTCTTCATTGTAATTTCTTAATTGGAGCAGCCATTTTATAAGACAGATGCAGACAGAAATTGAGATCCAGTAATCACTCATGGCTTTTTGAGACGCTGTTGTGCTTATTTATTCCCTGTTGTCGTTTTGCATTATCAAGAGAATGCGTTAATGGCAAAGCAGTGCGCTCGCAAACAACTGAGGGGTACTCGATCTTCAGTTCTGTCTGTCCGTTAGAGCTGAGAAGCTGGTACATCTTCAATTTTACAGTTCAAACGAGAAGCTCTAATCCTCTACCGAGGCTTACTTTTACGTCGATTAGAAACTGATGGATATACCCAGATCCCAGTTTCACCTTACTGCAACTGAATTTTTAAATAAAATTATGTAGATATAAACGAAAGCTAAGTTTAACTGTGAACACACGTGCTTAGCTTAATTATTGTTGGGACTGAAAACGTAATACATTAATTCGGAGTGTCTATCTGGGCCTAGTATTGCAATAAGGAAGCATGGGCAAATAAAAAAGTTGCACCACGAAGTAGAGGTGAAACAATTTTGTGTTGGCTCACACATGGGAGCGTCTGTTTGAAGTGGGAGGGGGGGGGCGGGAAGGGGAGAGGGAAGGGGTTGGGTAGCCTCCCCTCCCGACACATTACATAACTAACTGGATAAAATAACTTTCTTACACACGGACAGAGAAAAAGAGGTGCATTAATAGGCCCAAATAGACTCTAAGGTCTAGCTGGGCCAGCTGGCCCAAATAGTCGGCGCCATATTAATTTCGGTAAACTGAATGAGTGAACTTCGGCTTCTTTTGTTCGGCCGCAGACGACAGATTTTCAAATCAATGAGACTTTACAGCAAAGACAAATTAAATTTCTATATGTATAATGAGAGAGACACATACTTCAGGGAGGAATAAAAAAGGAAGGAATGGAAGGTAAGGAAGATTAGAGGTCGACAAAGTATAAAAAAGATTGCAGACTGGGGGAAAAATGAACAACTAGGGGAGCCAGGAAGAAAGGAAGAAAAAAGAATGGAATCAGGGAAGGAAGAGAGATCGACTGAAAAGCTATTTTCACTTTGACTGCCGAGTAAATTATTCACCATTATGGCTTTGTTGGCGTCTGGGGAGAGGAAATGGGCGAGGTGATGATTGGTTTATGTCACGTGGGCTGTGTCCCCTGTAATGGCTATCTGTGTACGTGGTCAGTCAGAACATTGTCTGGATGGACTGCCAGCGGGGATGGGTTGGATCATGTTAGAGTACACAGTGCTGTTGTTGTGGTTGTGGCGTTGTTTAATGGCGATGTTGTTGCCATTTTATTGTTGTTGTTGTTGTGGCGTAGGTGGTTGGATGTCGCTGTGTGCTTTTCACAGAGATATCGTGGTGGTTTCTATTGCTGCTACCGGAATCAGTTATTTATGAAGATACTCATAGTTGTGACGAGAGACAGAGAAGGAGTGAATGCAGAAAGAGAGGAAAGATAGATAGAAATAGAAGGAAGCTCAAACAGAACGAATGAAAAGAGAAAGAAAAAAGAGAGAAAGAAAGAAATAGAGAGAGAAAAAGTAAGGCTAGGATGAAGGAAGGATGGAAAGATGGCAAAAAGAAAGGAGGAATGATAAGAGAGGGGAAAAGTATGTGGGGACGAAGAAAGAAAGGAAGACCGAACGAGGGGAGGAAAAAAGGAAGGACAGAAGGATTGTGGAAAATGAAATTAAAAAAAAAAAAAAAGCAAAAGGACAGACAGGATGTGCATCAGCTACGCTTCTATCACTATATACATATATTTCCTTAATGGTCATATTATTGGACTCTTTCTCTCTCTTACTCTCTCTCTCTCTCTCTCTCTCTCTCACACACACACACACACTTATATCTTTGCTCAAACATTTTTTCGCTATTTTATTGCCTGTCCTGGTCATGCTCAGATTTTGCCATACGGCACGCTAGAAATATTCAGGAGTTTGCCCCATACTTCTGAGTTTTAACTATTCAAGGAATAGTTTGTAGGAAAACATAAAGATAGACTTACACATCTCTCTAATACTAATTTGTATTATTATTGGTTATGGTTTTTATAAGCTTTTCAACCTCTGTAATGGTGGTTATCTCAGCTGTCCACAACGATGGTCAAAAAATAACATAACACAATGGTGGTGTGTGATCACTTAACCAGGTAAGTATAAACAGTCTTAAGACAGTGGGATTATCTCGGCTTCAGAATGTGCCAAAGTTAATGAAAAAGTGTTGTAGACATAAATTTGGAATTTGGAAATTTTGTCCAGCGTCCTCGCTTGCTCTTCATCTGATTTTTTAATGGCAGATCATTTCTCAAATTATCTACACCTCCTAAAAGAGGAACTCATGTAAAGGGATATCATTTTGACCAACCCTATTACTCTCTTTGGCCAGTCAAAAGAGGTGTTTAGGAAACAGTGTAAAGAGGAAAGAATCCCTTTACTTCATGTCATTGGAAGAACTGCTCGCAAAAAGAAAGATAAAATTATAGCAATAGGAAGAAAACATACTCTTTATATTATTTTTTTTTATTATTATTTTATTATTATTATTATTATTTTCATGGTGTATGTTTGAAGCAAAGAGCGCAAAAGTGATTTTTCTTCCTCTTTACATTATTTTTTTCAATCCCTCTTTTGTCTTGTAAAGTGAAGTAATAGGACTGACTGCAAAGATCTCCCATTGCTAATAGATTCTTAACATGCATAGTTTACACATATATATATCAGAAACCTTGAAGAGGCTGCAAAACTCAGAATGTTGAAGTCGTGCATTTGGTCAGTTTTCATACAGGGATGTGAGTGTTGGACAGGCGACAACAATATTTAAAGAAAATTAGAAACTATAGAAATTGTGGTTCACAAAAAAAAAAATATGTTGGCAATATCATGTACAGAAAAGAAAGCAAACCAACGGGTGCTGTTAACGGCAAACACGAAAAGATCACTCATCGAGATAATAAGGAGACGACACATGAAATTATTGCGGCATTTATTCAGACAAAAAGGGGACTGGAACAATTAAGTATGACAGGAAAAACAGAAGAGAAGAAAAGCCGAGCACACTATCCCACAAGTTTCATGAACAGCGTGAAGAGCTGGTAAAACTAACAGCACATTGAACAACAGCTCTTTCACGGGGGCCTCGAGTGAAAGAGGGGGATGGAAAACTATCATCTTCAATGTCTGCTCCAGACAAAACACATTAATGTTGATGATGAATGAGCACACAGGATCTGTAAAATATATCCGACTTTATACGAGGAGACTAAACGTGAAGGTTTCTTATCCAAGAAGCCAGGGCATCATTGCGTCACTGGAAAAAAAAAAGGGCAGGATTCGAACCCGCAACACTTTTGATACGGTCTTCGATAGGCAGGCGCCTAACCGCCTAGCCATGCGGAACTACCAGGAAATTCCATCCAGTTTGTGTGTATTGGGGGGGGGGGGCGTGTGTGTTTTCAAAACTTGCTATGCTGAAACAGTAATTGGTGTCAAAGAATGCTGCAACGCCTTGAAATCCAATTTGCAGTCACATCATTCATATCTTTACTTTCACGCTGAATCTAGAACCTTACAGCCAGAATGGCCGTTTTTACGTTGTGCAATGGGACAGCGCCAAACAGGGCGATTCCTCAAAATGGCTACAACCTAATCTTAGTCTGTTGTCTGATGTCGAGCCTGAGATCACAACACAGCATGACTCCGTTGCCATGCAAACACAATGTCGGTGGATGCCCAGCAACCGATATTTTGCAATAGGTTACTATTGCTTCTTCCTAGCTGTCTTCACTATCGATTCCATAGCTTTGTAAAAAGTTTTAAAAAATGAAAGACCATGGGTTTTTAAACGCAGCATTTGAAGGTGTTTGGACAAATAACTAAAATTTCTAGTTTTCGGACTTTGTTGTTGTTATTGTTGTTGTTGTTGTTGTTGTTGTTGTTGTTGTTGTTGTTGTTGTTGTTGTTGTTGTTGTTGT